>JAABOM020019793.1:0-115162 GCA_011800125.2 Solanum clarkiae
TGGAATAATTTATGGAATCTCTAACTAGAATAATCTAAACAACTGCTGAAAATAAATACAAGAAAAAAGAAAACATATCTCTGTAGTGTTGGGGATGACCAAGCCTAGCTCAGGGGGTTGTATGCCAAGGTAACCTTGTTGAGGAGTTGGTACCTCGATTACCTAACTCGAGGGGTGGTAGGCTCAGGTACCTTGTTGGAGGTTAGTATCCATCATCATTGTTGGGGGTTCGTGTCCATCTACCTTATTGGGGGCTTTGTACTCCATCAACCTCATGAAAGGGTTTGTACCTCAAGCACCTCTCCAAGGAGGTGGTAGGCCTTGGATTGCACTATAATGGTCTCTCCTTGCACTCAAATTATGTTCTGTATAAGCATGATTTTACTTCAATCATCATTCATACATGTCATATTGCTATATGTTAATCATTGCCTACGCTTATGCATTTTGATTATGAACTTATCTCTTGTTGCACTGCATCGTACATAATTAATAGATTCAAATGTACTAACGCATACTCAATGGCTACATGATATCACCATGTAAGAACCGGAGCTTCTATGATTCTCGGGTTATCCAAGTTAGCTTATGGTGAGTCCTCATGTTTGGGGACAATACCTATCTTCTCTCAAGCTTATGTTTAGACTATGTCTTGTATGTTTAGATTACTTATTGTCATTATATGAGGGTGGACCTGGTTGCTTGTCTTGGTCCTCGCTAAGTATCTAAGGTTTAGAGGTGTTGTTGGACATGTTATGCATCAATGCTATGAGCCTCGACTCTTTTGTTTCTTGATTTTATGATATATAAGTTTACACTTAGTCCCAATACCCTTGTTTATGCTTAACTCTTATTGTAATTTTAATTGCTTCTGCGATCTAGGATGTGTAATGATACGCTATGAGGCTTATTTAGGGTTCCTTTGAGTTCCCCATTCGCGGGTCACGTCTAGGCCCTAGGCTTGGGTCATGACCAAGATGGTACCAGATCACTAGGTTATTAGTTCCTCAGCATCCAGTTCACCACGTCGATTAGAGTCTTGTTCATGGTTGTAAAGTGCACCACGACTATGAATAGAAGGGATATGAGGCGTTCTAGGAAATGTTTCACTTCTTTATGATCTATGTCATTCGATACTGTTAGGTCACCTAGGGCTTATTGCTAATCCCTAACCATTACATTACAAGATATGTCTGAAGTTACTCAGGGTGGTGATAGGACGAATGTAGAAGTTCGTAATGCTCTATGGGTTTTGACCAAATTGGAGACAAAATGGGCGATTCACCTCGATCAACAAGTGAATGCTCTGGAAACTTCAAATGGTATGAGGAGAGATAGTGGGGCCAATAAGACCCATACTGAAGGAAAGTTCTAAATATCAAATATAGAGGTAGTGTGATGCCTTATGCTAGCTGCCCAAAATGTGGTAGGTGCCATGGCAGCCCATGCTTGAGAGTTACCGACGCTTGTTATGGTTGTGGAGAGTTGGGTCATAAGGTAAAGGATTGCCCTTGTAAATGCAATAGGAGTGAAGGAGGTGTTGGTGGGATGACTAAGCCGAAGTGTCAAAGGTGTGAAAAGTGCCATGGTGGCCCATGCTTGAGGAAGATCAATGCTTGTTATGGGTGTAGTAAAATGGTGAATTTTCCATATGTTCGAACAAAGTGTGAAGGTGGTCAACCTTTAGATCAAGGTGGACATGTTGATCAAATGGCTCAAGAAAGGGATGAGGTGCCCAGTGTTGCTACCGGTTTGTTGAAATTTCCTTTTTCTTTGATGTGTTTGAATTGATGGGCTAGTGTGCCACTATTTCTTTCATTATTCTTATGGTTGTTAGTGGGTTTCATGTGTGTCCCGAACTCTCTTTGGTGCCTATCTCGTTGGTGAATCTATTATTGTTTGAAAGTTCATATTACACTAGGTTTTGCCTTGTGACTTATTAGGTTGGTGTGGTGGATTTTGATGCCACGCTTGGGGTGGATTAGTTGTTTTGGTGTTGAGTCCCCATTGAATGTAGGGCACGTAGAGTTAAATTTTGTTTAAGTGAGGGCTTGTAAAATGGTTGCAAAGGGGTAAGTCCATTTCTAGTCTTAAGGTACAATTGATATCTAAGGGTGGCATTTAACATCTTGTATGAGTAGGGGTGTTGGACCTAAGTCATTTCTATTGAGGTGATTCCGGTGATTAGTGGGTTAGTGAAATCCTTCCCGATACTTTGAATTTGGTGTAGTGCCCTTTTGGTTTGACTTATGCCCCATCATGTTTATGAGTTTCATGAATGAGGTCTTTAGTCTCTACTTTGTTATGTTTATAGTAGTCTCTAGTGATGAGGTATTGATTTATTTAGAACTTGTGAACCATTTTGGTGTAGTGTTGCAAATCTCGGGTAAGAGGAGATGTATGTTAAGTGTGTGAAGTGCGGTTAAATGAGGTTATCTCCCTAGGTCATGGGGTTTCAGAGGATGGTATTAAGATGGATCCCAAGAGGATGGTGCGATTAGAATTGGCCTAGACCTTTGACTCCCTTGGATACTAGGAGTTTCTTGGGCTTAGTGGGTTATTACCGGAGGTTTGTGAATGGGTTCTCTTCTATTGCTTCTTCCATGATTAAGTTAACCCAAAAGAAGGTTAATCATGTGTGAGCAGTTACGTGTGAAAAGAGTTTCCATACCTTGAGGGATAAGTTATGTTTGTTCCAATCTTGTTTTTACTAGAAGGGGTGGAAGGGTTTCTTGAATATTGTGGTGCCTCCCAGAATGGCTTGGGATGTGTATTGATGTGTAACGATAAGGTAATAGTCTATGCTTTAAGAAAATTTGAGATGCAAAGAAGGATTATCCTACCTATAACTTTGAGTTGGTCGTCATGGTATTTGCTTTGAATTTTGTGTCATTGATGGTATGGGGTGAATGTTGATGTATTTACCGTTCACTAGAGTCTCCAATTTGCGTTCATCCAAAGGATCTTAGCTTGAGACAAAGGAGGTGGGTAGAACTTAAGGACTATGATGTGAATGTGCATTATCGTCCTGGTAAGACTAGTGTTATGGCAGATGCTTTGAGTAGGGTGTCTATAGGTAACCTAGCACATATTAATGGTGGTAATAAAGGGGTGGCTATGGAGATGGATCGGTTAGCTAGATTGGGGAGTTAGGTTGGAGGAGGTTGACAATGGTGGTGTTATTATGTTGATGGTTCTAAATCTTCGTTAGTTGATGAGGTAAAAGCTAAGAGAGATCTTGACCCCGCTTTGATGGGATTAAAGGCATTGGTAAAGGATAGAAAGGTGGAGGTTTTCTCCCAAGGGGGAGGTGGTACCCTTAGGTACCAAGGTAGTTTGTATGTTCCTTGTGCTGATGGTCCGAGGGAGAAAATCCTTGATGAGGCCCATAGTCTTTCTTATTCTATTCACCCCGATTCTACCCAATGTATAGAGATTTCAGAGATGTGTATTGGTAGGGAGGCATGAAAAGAGACATTGCCAAATTTGGTCCCGGTTGTCATAGTTGTCTATAAGTTAAAGCCAAACATCAAAGGTCAGGTGGCCTAACCCAAGACATGGAGATTCCTACTTGGAAGTGGGAGGTGATTAATATGGATTTTGTGGTTGGGTTGCCCAAGACTAGGAACGATTTCGAATCAATTTGGGTCAAAATTGACAGGATGACAATTGGCTCACTTTTATCAGTTAAGACTAATTATGGTGTCGAATAGTATGATAAATTGTACATTCAGGAATTTGTAAGATTACACGGAGTGCCCTTGCCTATTATAGAGAATCACGGTGCTAATTAACTTCACTCTTGGAGTTCTTTTCATAGGGGCCTTGGCACAAGAGTTAAACTTAGTACGACCTTTCGCCCTCTAGCTGATGGCCTAGCCGCAAAGAACTATCCAAACAATTGAGGATATGCTTAGGTCTTGTATTTTGGAGTGATCACCTTCCATTGATTGAGTTTGCCTATAACAACAACTATCATTCTAGCATCCGTAAGGCTCCTTTTGAGGCTCTGTACGGTAGGCATTGTAAATCACCAGTTGGGTGGTTTGAAGTGGGAGAGATGGCCTTGTTGGGAAAGGTTGGAGACAGCCCAAAGTCTTCACAAGTCCTATGTCAAATTAAGAAGAAGATAGCTTGAATTCAAACTTAGTGATTAGGGCTAATTGAAGGTTTCCCTGATGAAAGATGTGGTTTGCCCTGGTAAAGTGTCATGACCCAAGCCTAGGGCCTAGACGTGACCGGCGAATGGGGAACCCGAAGGAACCACAAACAAGCCTCATAATATATCATTACACATCCTTGGATGCGAAAACAATTAAAATGACAATGAGAAATAAGCATAAACAAGGAAATTGGGACTAAGGGTAAACTTTCATATCATAACATCAAAAAACAAGAGAGTCAAGACTTATAACATAGTTACATATCATGTCCAACGACACCTCTACTATATAGATAAGAGTGGGGGCCAAGACAAGTAATTGGGCTCACCATGATAGTCAATAAATAACCAAAAGAAATATAGGCTTAATACATAGCAAGAGATCATAAGCAACATCCCCGAAATGGAGGACTCTCCAACAAGATTGTAGGACAATCGAACTAGCCACGTGGAGGAGGAGGATGATCAAGCGGTGCTCTGGTTCATAAATGGTGACATCATGTAGGCATAGAGTATGTGTTAGTATGTTTGGATGTACTAATATGTAGGATGCAATGCAACAAGAGATAGCCAATATAGGAAAAAATGCATAATCATAAGCAACAGGTAGCATACTAACAATATGACATGTACAAATGATACTTGAAGTAAAACATAATTATATAGAACATAGCATATATATAAGATGAGATCGTTAAACTATTGGTGGATCATCACACCCTACCACCCTTGGTGATTATGGTACAAACCCCTTCATTAGGTTGGTGGATCATTGCACCCTACCACCCGTGGTGTCGGAGTATAAACCCCCTGATAGGTTAGTGGATCGTCGTACCCTACCACCAATGGTGCCGGAGTACAAACCCCCCGATAGGTTGATGGGTACAAACCCCCAACAAGGTTGATGGATAGTCACACCCAACCACCCATGGTTCCCGAGTACAAACCCCTCGACAGGTTATCAAGTTATGAACCCCATGATAATGTTATCCGGCGTGCAACCCCCGAGTAGGGCATGGACACATTCCAACAGTATATAAGAATATCATATGCATACATTCACTTCATCATCATATATTCCTTATATGCATACATTTATTTCATCATCATTCATCATCATATCATCATGATATAGTCATTCAACTCGTAAGACATGAATTGGACCTTCAATTCCTCAAGAAACCATAACCGGATATTTTATCAAACATTTAGAGGGTGTGTAGTACTAGTGTAAAACTATACAATTCTGGAGTGTTATCATGCTAGAAAGTCCAATGTAAAACCATCAATAGATACTCAGTAACACCCTCAAGCAACATACATCAAAATCCTTGATCAAATCTTACAATAGAGCTTGTTTTCATAGCTCAAAACATAGCAAAACAGTCACAATTTCATAAACCCCAGCATAGTGTGTAGTGATTTTCATAATAAATAAGACCATGAATAAATCATATTTAAATAATGCAAATTAGGGCGAAAGGAGACTTGGGCATCATGGGTGAAAGGAACCCATGAAAGAAATCCACATACCTTAGCTTTGGTGAGGAACTTGATGAAGATTGGAGATGGAGACTTGAAGTTTGAGAGGAAATACTTAGATCCAGAGAGGGTCTTGCGACTTGAATTTAGAAGTAAAATAATTCGTTAAGTGTTTGAATGAGTATAAGGGAATGTTTATAATGATATGAGAGTGAGAAATGGCTAAGTATAGGTATTTTAACGTTTAGGAATACTTAAGCCCAAGAATCAAAAGTCTTGGACCGCAAGAAAAATAACTGGGAAGAATTTACATATGTCTGCATCGTGGACCTATCGCGGAGACCAAGTTTACACATGTCCGTGACAGCTGCATGTTGCGGCACTGCCGCCGACCGATTCTGGAAATAGAAAGTTTGGAAATTTGAAATTGTGATTCGATTGCATTAAAATTGGGGTTAGAAACATTTTCCACTCAAAATGACCCCCAATCAAGAATATGAAGTCGTATTTTCGATATCGCACGTGAATTTTGACATATATAGAAATTACGATTCCGGGCACTTCTGAGGCACACTTTGGGGTACTTTTTGGGGTCAATACGATATCTCCCCCTTGGGAACATTTGTCCACGAATGTCAAATAGACCTATATGACAGACACAAACATGACAACTGCAGCCCATATTGAGATGCAACAATGCACTTTAACATCTTTTCAAAAATCTCATCATAAGTGTAAAATCATGAAGCACTTGTCAATTTTGAACATGAACATGTGCAATGACATGAGGGCTGAACTTAAGACTTGAGATCATATAAAGGACTTAGATAAGTACCTTAGGTTTGTGTGGAGTGGAAAAGATAAGGATATAGCTTTTGCATGTCCGCTTCAGCCTCCCAAGTAGCACTTTCCACTTGTTGATTTTTCCAAAGGACCTTAACGAAAGCCACCTCTCTGTTTCTCAACCTCTTCACTTGTCTATCCGAAATATGAACCGGAACCTCTTCATATATCAAATCATCTTCAATTACACCTACAATATCAAGAGGTACAATAGCATTCAGATCACCCACACATTTCCTCAACATAGGCACATGCAACACCGGGTGAATCAAATCCATTTTCCTAGGCAATTCGAACTCATAAGATACCTTGCCAAACGTTCTCATTACCCTATAAGGACTCACATATCTTGGGCTCAACTTTCCCTTATTATTAAAATGGGCTACACCCTTCACAGGTGACACCTTCAAATAGACCCAATCATCAACTTGGAATTCAAGATCCCTCTTCCTCACATCGGCATAGGAATTTTGGCGACTTTGGGCCGTCTTCAACCTTTCTCTAATCATCCTAACCTTCTCAAGAGCTTCCATAACTAGATATGTTCATAACAAGGCCACCCACTAACCTCAAAACATCTCACCGATGATCTACAACGTCTACCATAGAGAGCCTCAAAAGGAGAAATACCGATGCTAGAATGATAGCTATTGTTGTAGGCAAGCTCAATCAACGGAAGATGATCATCCCAACTACCTTTAAGCTACAACATACAAGCTTTAAGCATATCCTCAAGGGTTTGGATTTTCCTTTTGGCTTGGCCATCTGTTTGAGGGTTGAAGGCGGTAGAAAGCTTAGCTCTAGTACCAAGAACCCTTTGGAAAGATCTTCAAAAATGTGAAGTAAATTGAGCTCCATGATCTGATATGATGGACAAAGGAATCCCATGCAATCTCACCAAGTCATGGATGTATAACCTTGCACAAGCTTTAGCCCTATATGTGGCCTTAATCGGTAGGAAGTGAGCCGATTTTGTCACTCTGTCAACCACAACCCAAATAGAATCAAAATCTTTTCTAGTCTTGGGCAACCCAACAACAAAATCCATATTAATAACCTACCACTACCAAGTAGGAATCTTTACGTCTTGGGTTAGGCCACCCAACCTTTGATGCTCAGCTTTGACTTGTTGACAACTGTGACAATTGAACACGAATTTGGCGATGTCCCTTTTCGTGGCTCCCCACCAATACACCTCTCTCAAGTCTCTATACATTTTGGTGGAACTGGGGTGGATAGAATAAGAAGAGTTATGGGCCTCATCAAGGATCTTTTCTATCAAGCCATCAACACATGGTACACACAACCTACCTTGGTACCTAAGGGCGCCATCTCCCCTTGGGAGAAAACTTCCACCTTTCTCTCTTTCACCAAGGCCTTCAACTCTAACAATGAGGGATCAAGATCTTGTTTTGTCATCACCTCATCAACCAAGGATACCTAGAACCTTCCACAACAACAACATCACCACTACCAACCTCCTCCAATAGAACCCCCAATCTAGCCGACCGATGCACTTCCCTATCCATTTCCTTCTCACCACCATCCACATGAGCTAGGCTACCCATGGACACCCTACTCAAGGCATCCACCACCACATTTGCCTTATCCGAATGATAATGCACACTCATGCCATAGTTCTTAAGAAGTTCTAACCACCTTCTTTGCCTCAAGTTGAGATTACTTTGAATGAAGACAAATTGGAGGTTGTTATGATCGATGAACACATCAATATGCACCCCATAGAAATAATTCACCAAATTTTCATAGAAAACAGTATGACGGCCAATTCAAGATCATTAGGTGGGTAGTTCTTTTCGTGCATTTTGAGTTGCCTAGATGCATAGGATATCACCTTACCATTTTGTATTAGCACACAACCCAAACCAACTATATAAGCATCACAATACACCACAAATCCCTTAAGCCCATCTGGTAGTGACAATATAGGAGCAGATATAAGCTTATCTTTCAAGGTTTGGGAGCTCCTCTCACATTCATCGGTCCACACAAACTTAGCCTTCTTTCGATTCAATTTTATCATAGGGTAAGCAATAGAAAAGAACTCATTCATAAACCTCCAATAATAGCCCGCTAAGCCAAGAAGCTCCTAATGTCGGAAGGGGTCAATGGTCTAGGCCAGTTTCTAATCACATAGATCTTCTTAGGATCCACTTTAATACCATTCCCCAATACCACATGTCCAAGGAAGGCAACTTCCCTCAACCAAAATTCACACTTTTCATATTTTGCAAATAATTTCTCCTCCCTCAATCTTTACAACACAACTCTCAAATGATCCCTTTGCTTCTCCTCACCATGAAAATAGATCAAAATATCATCAATGAATAACACAACAAAAGAATCAAGGTAGGGTTTGAAGACCCTATTCATAAGGTCCAGGAAGATGGACGGTGCACTAGTCAACCCAAAAGACATCACAACAAACTCATAATGCCCATATCTAGTCTGGAAGGCCATCTTGGGAATATCACACTCCCTCACCTTCACTTGATGATATCCGGACCAAAGATCGATCTTAGAGTAATGTCTAGCCGGTTGTAATTGGTCAAACAAATCATCAATTCTCAAAAGAGGATATGTATTCTTGATGGTGAACTGATTGAGTTGATAGTAATCAATACACATCCTAAGGGATCCATCCTTCTTTTTCTCTAACAACCCCAGTGCACCCCAAGGTGATTGGCTAGGCCTAATGAACCCCTTTTCCAACTAGTCCCTTAATTGCTTCTTCAACTCCTTCAACTCCACTGGTGGGCCATACGGTAAAGGGGTAAAAATGGGTTGAGTATCGTGGAGGAGGTCTATGCCAAAATCTATTTCCCTTTCGGGATGAATACCAGGAAGGTCATTTGGGAAGACATCGAGAAACTCATTTACAACCAAAACTAACTCTATGGGAAGGACTTTAGACACCACATCCCTGACCCTCACAAGATGATAAAGACACCCCTAAGAGATCAATTTATGAGCTTTAATGCAAGAGATGTATCTAGCCTTGACCACTATATCTTGACTCTCCCGCTCAAGGATAGGTTCATTTGGGAATTCGAATTTGACCCTATGGGTTCTACAATCAATAAAAGCATAGTATGCATGCAACTAATCCATCCCAAAAATAATATCATGAACAATGTCTAACTCAACAAGATCACAGGGCAATATTTTATTCAAGATGTAAATAGGACAACTTCTATAAACCTTTCTAGCAACAATAGATGCACCAATAGGAGTAGACACCTCATATGACTCATGCAAAAACTCAAGGTCAACATGAAACTTTTTTGCAACAAAGGGGTAATAAAAGAAAGAGCGACACCCATATCAATCAATGCATATACATCAAAGTCAAAGATTTTCAACATACCGATAATGACATCGGGGACCTCACCCACTCCTTGCCTCCCATGCAAAGCATAAAATCAATTGTGCCTTGGGGCACCATATTTTCGGCTACCTCTCCCCAAAGGAATCACATTAGCATCTTGTGGATGAACTTCTTTGCCTTTGTTGCTATTTCGAGGGCAATCCACCTTTTTGTGAACCACTTCCCCACAACCAAAGCATGCATTAGTATCTCTCAAGCATGGGCCCTTCTGACCCTTACCACACCTAGGACACACCTGATTAAGAACCACTATACAAACACCTTGGGTCTTTAGAAAGTAATTGGAAAATCTCTTATTAGAAGCATGAGAGGACCCTCGACCTTGGTGGATCCGTCCACCCTTTTGGAACTTACCCTCGAATCGAGCTCTCTTAGACTCATGACCCATCTCTTTCTTAATTTCCCATATTCTATTTGCTCAGTATAGTTCATCAAATGTGACAAGTTCATGTCACTAATCAACATCATGGACCGACACTCCTCATTAACCAAGTCAGACACACCCAGGAAAAAATCGTTCATCCTAAATCTTAAGTCGGCCACCAAATGTGGAACACATTTTGAAAGTTGGTTGAGCTTGAGGGCATACTCCCTCAAACTCATGGACCCTTGTCTCAAATTCATAAATTCTACCAACTTAGCTTCCCTAAGTTCAAGGGGGAAGAACCGATTAAGGAAGGACACCTTGTACTCCTCCCAAAGCACTATATACTTCACTCCCTGTTCCTCTTTCCATTGATTGTGCCATATTTTTCCTACCCCTTTGAGTAGGTAAGCCGCCAACACCGTCTTATCTTCTGGCCTCATACCCATAATAGGTAAAATCTTATAAACCTCATTAATGAATTATTGAGGGTCCTCACTCACCAATGACCCATGGAATTTGGAAGGATTCATTCTCATGAAGCCAGAGAGGCTAGTGTAGGAGCATGATGGCTTGGGCCCTTTGATTGGCTTGATTATTCACCATTTGTGCAAGCAAGGTGAGAGCATCCCTAAGCATTCCATCAGTCTGTTGCTCCTCGAGCATACACACTTATGTTTCCTCTCATGTTAGACATGATGTAGCATAGAAAAGAACAAATATTAGGGGAGAAAGCTTACTTCAACTCCATAGCACGACTTAGAGCATAAAGAAGGAAAACATTTCCTAAAACGTCTCGTAGCCTCCTACTCATAGTTGTGGTGCACAACACAATTATGAATAGGACTCCAATCAATACGGTGTGTTGTACTACGAGGATCTAACAACTTGGTTCTCTGATACCATCTTTGTCACAACCCAACCCTAGGGCCTAGACGTGATCGGTGAATGGAAAATCGAAGGAACCCCAAATAAGCCTCATAGCATATCATTACACATCCTTGGTCGTGGAATCAATAATAATGACAATGAGAAATAAGCAAAAACAATGGAATTGGGACTAGGGGTGAACTTTCATATCATAACATCAAGAAACAAGAGAGTCAAGACTCATAACATAGATATATATTATGTTCAGTGACACCTCTACTATATAGATAAGAGCAGGGGCAAAGACAAGCAACCGGGCTCACCCTCATAGTAAATATATAAATAAAAGAAAGATAGTCCTAATATATACCAAGAAATTGTAAGCAACGTCCTCGACATGAAGGATTCACCAACAAGCTTGTAGGACAATCGAACTACCCATGTGGAGAAGGAGAATGATCAAGCGGTGCTCCGGTTCCTACATGGTGACATCATGTAGGCATAGAGTAGTATTAGTACGTTTGAATGTACTAAGTATTTAGGATGCAATGCAATAAGAGATAGGCAACATAGGCAAAATGCATAATCATAAGCAATGAGTAGCAAACTAACAATATAACATGTACCAATGATACTTGAAGTAAGACATGCTTATATAGAACATAATATATGTGTAAGAAGAGACTATTAAGCTATTAGTGGATCATCACACCCTAATACCCTTACTAATTGAGGTACAAACCCCGTCAATAGATTAGTGGATCATTGCACCCAACTACCCGTGGTGCCGAAGTACAAATCCCCTGATAAATTGATCGGTACAAACCTTCAAGAAAGTTGATAGATAGTCGCACCCTACCATCCGTGGAGTTGGAGTACAAACCCCCAATAGGTTGGTGGATCTTTTCAACCTACCACCTGTGGTGCCGGAGTATAAACCCCTTGATAGGTTATCAAGGTACAAACTCTTTGACAAGGTTACCTGACATGCAACCCCCAAGTAGGGCATGGTCACATTCCAACACTATATAGAGAATTCCATATACATACATTCACTTCATCATCATATAGTCCTCATATACATATATTCATTTCATCATCATTCATCATCATATCATCATCATATAGTCATTTAACTCATTAGATATGCATTGGACCTTCAATTCCTTTTGAAACCATAGCCTCACATTTTATCAAACACTTAAAGGTTATGTAGTACTAGTTCAACTATAAACTATGTTGGAGTTTCATAAAGGTGTGACTGTTTGAGCATGTTTTGATCTATGAATCTTGGATTTATATTGAGATTTGGTGAAGGGTTTTGATATATATTACATGCTAGTATTACCAAGTGTTGGTTGATGGTTTTATACTAGCATTACATACCCACCAAGTGTTTGATAAAATGTCCGGTTAATGTATCTTGAGTTGTTGAAGTCCTAATGCTTGACGTATGAGTTGAGTGAATTTATGATGATGAAAGGATGGTATTTATATGATGATTACATGATACATATCTATAGTGTTGTGAGTTGACCAAAACTGATTGAGAGGTTGATACTGCAATAGCCTCTGATAGGGGTGGTAAGCCATCAACTAATTGAGGGGTTGATACCTCAATCACTTCTGACAGAGGGTGGTCATATCCGTTAACCAATTCAAGGGATGATACCTCTAAAGCATCAGATGGGGGTGGTAAGCCATCAACCAATTGAGGGGTTAATACGTCAATCACTTCCCATGAAGGGTGGTCATGTCCATCAACCAATTGAGGGGTTGATTCCTCAATCACTTCTAAGGGGTGGTCTACCTTGGATTCCAAGTACTGAGTTGCTTGATCTATGATGATTTTCTCTTTCTTCACATGTAATATATCCTATTTAGTAATGTTTTACTTCAAATATCATCCATATATATCATATTGTTATTATGTTATCCATTGTTTATGATGTTGCATTTTGACTATGTTTCCTATCTCTTGTTGCATTATATCTTACATACTTAGTATACACAAATGTAGTAACGCATATTCTATGCCTACATGATGTTACGATGTAGGAACTAGAGCTCCTTCACGATCATCCTCATCCTTCCCGTGTCCAGTACTATCTCTACAAAGCGTGTTGCTGATTCCTCAATTTCAAGGATAATGTCTTCAATCTTATGCTATGTAGAAAGACTCTCTTTCATTTATTATATGTGTTGACTATGAGGGTGAGCCCAATTGCTTGTCTTGGCCCCCACTAAGTTCTACGCTTAGTGGTGTTATTGGACAAGTTATGTAATTATGCTTGAGCTTGACTTTCTCTGACTCATTGATGTTTTATGATATGAAAGACTTCCCTTAGACTTTTTTTACCTTATTCTTATTCTCTATTGTTGTTTTATTGCTTCTGTGACGAAGGATGTGTAATGATATGCTAAGAGGCTTGTTTGGGATCCCTTCGGGTTCCCCATTCACTGTGTCACGTCTATGTCCTAGGCTTGGGTCGTTACAATACCCTAACAACGACACCAAAACTTTTTTTGTTCTCAATATGACTTTTATGATTTTTATGTGTTTTTTGTGTTTGTTCTCAAAGGAAAAGCAAGTTGGCATGCTTTTGGAGAAAGTTGCAGGTTTTGCCAATTTTTGAGGACGTATGAGACCGTCTACAGGTCATATATCAGTTTACTTGTCATAGAGGTGGTCTCATGGAGGATTCTAGTGTTGGATCAAAACTGAAGTTCAGCCACACGAGACCCAATTACGAGTAATAGTTCCATCTATTGGTCATAAAGGGATATCTGGTATGTATTTTCAGTGTTGATTAAACTTGGACCAAGTGATGAAATGTGGACTATGAGAAGTGCATACGAGTCGTGGACCAAACAATGACTCGTGAAGGTATTTCATACCAATGAGGTCCAAGATGTAGGAGCCTGACCATAAAACCCAATTACGGCTTGTAACCCGAGTTACAAGTCGTAACAGTGACTTGTATCGGACGTTGACCAATTTTTCTTATAAATTTAGGGACTTATTTGTAAATACTATAAAGAGAAATCTATGTTACTTATAGTAGTTTTTTGAACTTTTCCAGGAGAGAGTAGATAGAGACACATTGAGGGCACTAAATTTCAGAGTATTGTTTATGGTTTATCTTTGGAGACTACATTTTGGGGAAGAGATTCACTTGCAGATTAGACTCAACTTTCAATCTTGTGATTCTCAATATATATTGGGTTTTCTTGTTCTTCAATTTTCTTGATAAGTGGTTAACTATGTCTTCTTTATTCATTGTTTCATTATTTGCCCAAGATATGAGTAGCTAAACCCACAACTTGGGGTTATGGGAACCATGAGAATCTAACCTAGAAAACTTGAATTATGTGTGATTTTGAGAATGGGTATTTGCATGTATTAATAATTTCTCTTCATTTTGAATGTTTTCTAATGGTGGCCAACATTAGAACTTGCCTATTGTTACCTTTCCAATCCAGGTGGTAATGAATAGAATAAGAGAATGATTAACAAGATTCAATGATGTGTTCTTGTCTAATGAACTAAACTCATCAAAAGGGAGGTTGACTGGGACTATTTGTAATGGTTGGTTGAGAAAATTACGTAGATGGACCAAGTCCCAAAGTGAAATTCGACCTTCACCTTTGACCAATGGGTTGGAAGAACCTAAATTACCATCCTACATACAATATTCTAGTTTGAGAATTGTAAAATCCAGGGAAGTGGTGTTAGTGAATCAAGGGGAACACAATACTCTAAGTTGCTCTCCATTATTATTTGTCTTCCAATTTTAGTTAGTTTAGCTTAATTTTCTATCGATCATTGCAGCCCCCCTCCCCATGTACGGAATTAAGTTAGTTGATATTTGAATTAATTATTGGTGAACAAAATTGCAAAAGTCATAGACTTCCTGTGGGATTCAACCCTAACCTTGGTTAGGTTTATTTCTTTGACGATCTCTTTTACTTCAAAATAGGTGTATCTTGAGCGTGACCAAAGAAAAATGGTGCCTTTGCCAAGGAATACGATAAGACTTGGATTTGGATTCACTTGTAGTATAATTCAAGTGTTATTTTCTTAGTTCTCTTGTTTTTTCCTTTTCTTTCTATCTTTGTTGACTTAGAGGTTCAGTCAATTACAAGACGATTATCTCTAAACAATGCTAGCTATTGTGTTGCCGCCTTTATTGGCTAACTAAAAGTTCACTGTTTCTAGTGAGCTAATCCTAAAGTTGCAAGATCATGGTTTATTTGTGTGCTTTCCGTCCGAAGATCACTGTTTCTATGTCGCATATGTTTGCGGGGGTGTAATGGGAAAACAACATTTGTTTGAGGGTACTGTCGGACTATGCATCTTCCCGTTCTCTCTCTTAGGTAATACGGTAGTATTGTTATCTGAACTTCGACAAGGTGTGATCACTATTGGGTGAAATTACAAAGGGCTTTGTTAACAAGGTTCTTTGATAGGTCAAATAGGTGTAAACAGAGGGACCAAATCATCAGCTTCTAGCAATTCCCTGGTTATTCTCTCCCTTCTAAATGGGAGCACTACCAAGGATTCTTAATGAGTGGTCCAGACCATGTCATTTCTGATACAATACTAGTGGCGAGTTTCTACCAAGCATTAGACCTTGATAATCAAGCATATGCAAATGCTATTATGGGAGGTTTAGTCTTGCGGAAACTATTTGCAGAAGTTGTTGAGCAGATGGACAAGCTGGCTGACACCCACCGTGCATATAAGCCTATACGAGAGAACCTAAAGACTCACATGGATTCTCCTGATTGGAACTCTGATCAAGAAAAGATAAAGGTAGAAATCTTCCAAATACGTGAACAAAATAGAGTAAATATAGAGATGCTCATAAAACAAGCAAAAGGTCTAAATACTCCAGGGAGTAGTCGAGGAAGACACCACACCAAGGATGTAAGCCACGAGGAAGAATGTGATAAAAGCAACTGCTTCATTCTACCACATCATAACCATAAAGGAGATGGAAAATCGACAATTGAAGATATGCTTGTCCAGTTGGTAAAAAGGGCAGATACGCAAAAGGAGATGTTGAAAGAGATTAAGTTCGACATTATTAATATAAATTACAAAGTTGATCAATATTCATTTGCAATTATGCAGCTTAACAGTCAGTCTAGACTCATCTCAACACTATTGGATCAGATTCAGAGTAGCATGATGAATGAGATAGTCTGGTGAAAAGGAATCACCAAGATTTGAGGAATTCTGAGTACTCAAGATGACTAAGCCTCGCCACGACAATAAATTAGGCGTTACTTGGGAGGCAACCCAAGTATTTTTCATATTCTAGCTTAGTATTGATGTTTATTTTTAGTTTGTGAATTTTGAGTTGATTGTTTGTTTATGTTTTGATTGATATTTTTGATGTTGGGTTTGTTGCATTTAAGGCGAAAGTGCATTTTGTAAGGAGCATGCAGGTTGCGAACAAAAATTTTAGAAATTATATCTGATGCAATCTCTACGACTAAGCTTACAAGTTGTATTACATTTTACGATGTCTCGTGGAGAGTTAAAATGAGTAGGTTTAAAGTGCACTCCATCTGTGAGCCAACTTTTCAACTAGTAGTCCACACTATGAGTCGTGAATGGGGTTCATAAAACCCATATATATTTTCAAAATTTTCTAAGTGTTGAGTGGTCTATGAGACTAGGACCTACAAGTCGTAGACCAAGCCATGATGCATAGTTAGGATTTTTTGGACTCGACTCAGTAATTTTTAAAGGTGAACCTTGTAAGGTATAAATAGGGGTAAATATTATTTTAAACCTATATGTAACCCTAATTACTACAAAATTACTCCAACCTCTTCTCCCAATCCTTTTCCGACTAATTTTTTGGCACTCCAACTCCATTTCTGGCAACAAAATCTAGCAACTAGGGTTTTACATCATTCTTCTCCTTTGCTTTCTCTAGTTCATTTTCTCATACGGTAGGTTCCTCGATTTAGTTTAACTTTAAAATTTACTTTGCTTTGAAGGATTTGAATGATGAGTGAGATTAAACTAATGCAAGGCATGTAATTGCTGTTTAAGTTTAAATTATGAAGGAGAATCCAGGGTTTCTTTGGGATGAATTAATTGTTCTAGCCCTAAGTTGAATGATATATCTGTATTGTTTTGATTGGATGCTCATGCTGTCATTTTCCCTGTTTGATTAAATAGTTGTGATTGGGTTGTGAATGTTCATTGATTTGTAGTGTCATAGTGGCATGATAGTGTTTGGGTTATTTTGATATAGTTGGAATCATGGGTTGATAAATTCTTGTTGTGCTTGTTGAACTATTCCCCAAATAATGTTGAGTCTGATTGAGTGGGTTTTGTGTGTGATTTGGGGGTGGTGATAAAGGTACAAGTTCGAAGGAAGTGAGAAAGAATTACAAGAATAATTGCGTATTGATCGATATATCCTTTTTCGATAGGGTAAATTTGTTTTGAAATGATGTTCGGGGTATGGGTCTTGTATTTGAAATATGACTGCTTGCATGACTTGCTTAGATGCTGATAGGTTAATATTTTAATTATATGCAGGGTCCGTGTGATGAGTTGAGTTGTTTTAGGTACCTATTAATTCTTGCTTATGGAAGTCTTTTATGACTCGTAGATGGGTCTATGAGTCATAATTGCCTCTTGTGGGATGTTACAGTGACTTAAAATTCCTATGTACTCATCATTCGAGACCATCTACGGGTCGTAGATCCCTCTAAGAATTGTAGATATGTCTCGTGGATTCATGCCTGTGTTATTTTTTACTCCTTAGAACTCTATAAAAAACCTATCTTCGACCCATAACCCAAGTTACGAGTTGTAACTAGGTCTTGTAGAAGGTTCAAGCGTTCATTTTTCATGCACTACTAGTTTACGGGACTGCTGTACGACTTGTAGTTCGTATTTGGCCCTCATAGCACTTATTTGCAACTGATCAAAGTAGATTTTTCTTGTATTTCTTATTTTGATTTGTTGATTTTCCGAGCTTATGGTGGTTTATCTATTGTTTATTCTTCAGGTACCTTGGCACCTAAAGAAAAACGCTCACAGATTGAGGTATTTAGGAGACAACTCCTTGATGAGCCTTCAGACGAGGAACGTTCGAGCAATGAGCAAACCCAGTTGAGTGGATCTTCAGAAGTTTGTGATACTCATCCTAAGCCCATAGTGACTTGACCATAGACGAGAGTAGCTACAGCTGGGAAGACTCAGGCGCAGACCGCTAGTCCTTCAAGTCTAATAAGGAAGGCAGTCAGAGAACAAAGAGTAACATGCTTCAAATGACTAGGTCCAACTATGAGTAAAGTTCGGAGGATGACTCCCAAGATAGAGAAGCTGCCCAGTGTTCAGTTGCCCTATCAACTTTGAAACGACTCCAAAAGTACCCGAAAATGTTCCTCGGAAGTGCTCATAATTGTAATTTCCATATATCTCAAAATTCATGTGTGATAAGAAAAGTCCAACTTCATATTCATGATCGGAGGGCAAAATTGAGTGGGAAATGGGTCTAACCCCAATTTTAGAGCAACTATATCAAAATTTTAAAGTCCAAAATTTTCCTTTTTCCAGAGTTGATCCGCGCTTCTGGCGCGACACGACTAGGGCGCAGATCAGTGTTAGTTTTGCCCAATTTTTGTTGTTGGGTCCAAGGCTTTTTGGTCTTGGGCCTAAGACTTCCCATGCGTAAAATTACCTATACTTATTCATATTTCAATACATATCATACAAGACATTCCCCAATACTCTCTCAAATACTTAGATAAATATTTCATCCAAGATTCAAGTGCCAAAGAACATTCTGGATATTAAGGAGTTCACTCAAGCTTCAAGTCTGCATTCAAATCTTCTTCAAAGAGTTCTCCAAAGTTAAGATGTGTGGTTTTCAACTATTGGGTCCTTTCACACATGGTGCCCAAGCTTCCTTCTTACATAAATTTCATGTTTCTAAGTTGATTTACTTATAGGTTTTACTTATTATGAATTTGACTATGAACTATGTTGGGGTTTCATAAAAGCATGACTATTGAATCATGTTTTGAGCTTTGAATCCATGATCTATCTTGAGATTTGATGAAGGATTTCAATTTATATTGCATGAGGGTATTACCAAGTGTTGATGGGTTGATTTACTTCAAGTTTTCTTGCATGATTTCACTCTTGAATTTCAAGGTTTACATTTACGTTACACTAATGATCCATTGCATGACATATGACTTGAATAACTTTATGATGATGAAAGAAAGGTATATATGTGTGGTTGTCATGAGAAGTATCTTATAGTATTATGAGTTGACCATGCCTACTTGAGCAGGTGATATCTCAATCACCATGGATGGTAGGTTGAGACAACCATCAACCAATTGAGGGGTTGATACCTTAATTACCATGGATGGTAGGGTGAGACAACCATAAACCAATTATGGGGTTGATATCTCATCATCATGGGTGTAGAGTTAGACAACCATCAACCAACTAATGGGTTGATACCTCAGTCACCATGGATGGTAGGGTAAGAAAACCATCAACCAATTGAGGGGTTAATATATCAATCATCATGGATGGTAGGGTGTGATAATCGATCATAATGTTGGTTTCTTCTTATTTATGTAATATGTTTTATATAAGCATGTTTTACTTCAAGAATCATTCATACATGTCATATTGTTATTATCCTATCCATTGGTTATGATATTGCATTTATCCTATATTGCCTATCTCTCGTTGCATTGCATCCTACATAGTTAGTACATTCAAATGTACTAACGCATACTTTATGCCAACATGATGTTACCATATAGGTACCGGAGCCCCGCTTGATCATCCTCCTCCTCCACGTGGCTAGTACTGCTTCTCTTGGAGAGTCCTCAACTCTGATGACATATGTCTCTTGATTTATGCTATGTATTGACTCTACTTATGTTGGAAACTTATGGTTATGAGGGTGAGCCCGGAGATTGTCTTGTCCCCCACACCTATCAATTTATTAGAAGTGTTGTTGGAACCTTATGACATATTAATGTTATACGATTAGCTTGTTATGTTTCTATGGTCTAAAACATGCCCTTAACCCCGTATTCCCCTTTTTCTATCGATTGTTGCTGTGTAATTGCTTCCGCGACCAAGGATGTCTAATGATATGCTAAGAGGCTAGTTTGGGTCCCTTCGGGTTCCCCATTCACCGTGTCACATCTACGGCCTATGTCTGGGTCGTGACAAACTTGGTATCAAAGTACTAAATTGTTAATTGTCCTCTGCATGCAACACACTGCATTTATTAGAGTCTTATTCATTGTTGTGTTGTGCACCACAACTACGAGTAAGAGGCTATGAGACGTTTTAGGAAATGTTCCCCTTCTTCATGATCTATGTCGTGTTATAGAAGTTAGGCAAGGTTTCCGCTCTAATGTTCCTTGACATTTTTAGATTATTCCGAACATAAGAGGAAGAAGAGCACGCACACCAAAGAACAACTGGCTGATGGAGAGCTCCGGGATGCTCTCAGTTTGCTAGCTCAAGACATGGCTAAACAAGTCAACCAAGGGGCCATAGCCCCTTGTGTCCTACTCCGGCATCTCAGGTGAGGCATTTAATGAGGAGGAACCCATCGGAGATCAATTGGTCTAAAGTGGTTGAGGACCCTCAAGAATTTATTGATAAGGTATACATGGTGTTTGCTATCATAGGTGTTAGATCGAAAGAGATGGCAGAGTTGGCGGCTTAACAACTCCAGGGGGTGGCCCAAATATGGTAAACTCAATAGAAGGAGGAGAAGGGCAATAATGATGTGATCCATTGGGAGGAGATTAAGGCGGCTTTCCTCAGCTGGTTCTTTCCTTTAGATCTTAGGGAGGCCAAAATGATGAAGTTCATGAATTTGAAGCAAGGATCTATGAGTATGAGAGAGTATGACCTCAAGTTCAACCAATTCTCCAAATATGCTACACACTTAGTTTCCAACCCGAGGTATAGAATAAATAAATTTGTGATAGGTGTATCCGATTTGGTGAATAAGGAGTCTCATGATACTATGTTGATTGGTGACATGGACTTATCCCGCCTAATGAATTATAACGAACAATTGGAAGGGGAGAAATTGAGGAAGAGGAGGAGTAATGAGGCCAAGAGGGCCCGTTTTGATGGTAAGGTCCAAACGTCCAAGGGTGGAAGGTTTCACTAAGGCCAAGGGTCTTTCCATGTTCCTAGAGGTAGATTTGTTCATGACTACCAAAGGCCGCAAAGAGGTGGTGGTGTGGTGCCTAGACCTATGTGGTCAAGATGTGGTAAAGGCCATGATGGCCCACCAATGCTTGCTATAGTTGTGGAGAAGTGGGTCACAGGAAGGTGGATTGTCCTCGAAATCAACACAAGAGTAAAGATGTTTGCCCACAAGTATGGGGTGCTATTGCCGTTTCTTTGGGAAGAGGAGGCCAACAAGGTGGTGCCCCAAGGCACAATCTGTTATTTGCACTCCAAGGAGAACAAAGGGTTGATGAGGTCCCTAATGTCATTACTGGTATATTAAAAGTCTTTGAGTTTGATTTGTATGCATTGATAGACCCGGATGCTACTCTTTCTTTTGTTACCCCTTTTGTTGCCAAAAAGTTTCATGTTGAGCCTAAATTGTTGTGTGAGTATTATGAGGTGTCTACTCCCATTGGTGCATCTATTGTTGCTAGAAGGTCTATAGAAATTATCCCATTTGCATCTTGCTTAAAATATCGCCTTATGATCTTGTTGAGTTGGATATGAAGGATTTTGATATCATTCTTGCGATGGATTGGTTGCATTCATATTACGCCTCTATTGATTGTAGAACCCATAGTGTCAAATTCCAATTTCCAAATGAATCCTTCCTTGAGTGGGAGGGTCATGATGTGGTGGTCAAAGGTAGGTTTATCTCTTGTATTAAAGCCCAAAAGTTGATCTCTAAGGGGTATCTCTATCATTTTGTGAGGGTTAGGGATGTTGAGTCAGTCCTTTCCATAGAGTCGCTTCCGATTGTTAATGAGTTCCTAGATGTCTTCCCTAGTGAGCTTCCTAGTGTTCCTCCCAAAGGGGAAATAGATTTTGGCATAAATCTCCTTCCAGACACTTAACCTTTTTCCTTTCTTCTTTACCGTATATCCCCGGTGGAGTTGAAAGAGTTGAAAGTGCAATTAAAGGACTTGTTGGAGAAGGGTTTTATTAGGCCTAGCTAATCACCTTGCGGTGCACTAGTGTTGTTTATGAAGAAGAAGGGTGGTTCTCTTAGAATGTATATTGATTACCAGCAACTTAACAGGGTCACCATAAAGAATAAGTACCCTCTTCCAAGGATTGATGATCTTTTTGACCAACTTCAGGAGGACAATCACTCTCTCTAAGATTGATCTTCGGCCCGGGTATCTCCAAGTGAAGGTGAGGGAGTTAGACATTCCCAAGACATACTTCTAGACCCTATGGGCATTATGAATTTGTGGTTATGTCTTTTGGGTTGACCAATGCACCAACTATGTTCATGGATCTTATGAATAGGGTCTTCAAACCCTATCTTGATTTGTTTGTTGTGGTTTTCATTGATGATATCTTGATCTACTCTTAAAGTGAGGAGGAGAAAGTGGGTCATTTGAGGGTGGTGCTACAAAAATTGATGGAAGAGAAGTTTTATGCTAAGTATGAGAATTCTGAATTTTAGTTGAAAGAGGTTGCCTTTCTAGGTCTTGTGGTGCCAGGGGATGGTATTATGGTGGATCCTAAGAAAATGGAGGTGATTGGAAATTATCCTAGACCTTTGGCCCCATTAGGTATTAGAAGGTTCTTGGGCTTAGCGGGTTATTACTGGAAGTTTGGGAATAGGTTCTCTTCTATTGCTTCTTTCATAACTAAGTTGACCCAAAAGAAGGCTAAAATTGTGGGGACCGGTGAGTGTGAAAAGAGTTTCAAAACCTTGAAGGATAAGCTTGTCTCCGCTCCTATCTTGTCTCTACAAGAAGGGTTGGAAGGGTTTGTTGTGTATTCTTATTCCTCCCGGATTGGTTTAGGTTGTGTTTTGATGAAAAATGGTAAGGTGATAGCCTATGCTTCTAGACTACTCAAGGTGCATGAAATGAATTATCCTATGCATGATCTTGAATTGGCCGCCGTGGTATCTGCATTGAAAATTGGCGTCGTTATTTGTATGGGGTGCATGTTGATATGTTTACCGATCATAAGAGCCTCAAATATGTGTTCACTCAAAAAGATCTCAACTTGAGGCAATGAGGGTAGCTAGAGCTTCTTAAGAATTATGATATGAGTGTGCATTATCATCCCGATAAGGCTAATGTTGTGGCTGATGCTTTGAGTAGGGTATCTATGGATAGCCTAGCACATGTTGATGGTGGTGGCAAAGAGGTGGCTAGGGAGGTCCATCGGTTGGCTAGATTAGGGGTTAGGTTTGAAGAGGTTGATAATGGTGGTATTGTGGTTGTTGATGGTTAAAAATCATCATTGGTTGATGAGATAAAAACAAAGTGAGATCTTGACCCATCCTTCTTAGAATTGAAGGACATGGTGAGAGAAGGTAAGGTGGAGTTCTTTAACCAAGGGGGAGATGGTACCCTTAGGTACCAAGGTAGGTTGTGTGTGCCTAGTGTTGATGGCTTGAGAGAGAAGATTCATGACGAGGCTCATAATTCTTCTCATTCTATTCACCCCAGTTCTACAAAGATGTATAGAGATTTGAGGGATGTGTTTTGGTGGGGAGGTATGAGGAAAGACATTACCAAATTTGTATCCGGTTGTCATAGTTGCCAACAAGTCAAAGATGAACACCATAGGCCGGGTGGCCTAGCCCATGATATAGAGATTCCTACTTAGAAGTGGGAGGAAATTAACATGGATTTTGTGGAGGGTTGCCTAAGACTAGGAAGGGTTTTGATTCTATTTGAGTTGTGGTTGATAGAATAACAAAGTCGGCTCATGTCCTTCCGGTTAAGACTACTTATGATGCCGAAGATTATACTAAGTTGCACATTCATGAGTTGGTTAGATTGCATGGGGTGAATTTGTCTATCATATCGTATCGTGGTTCTCAATTCACTTCACACTTTTGGAGGTCCTTCCAAAGAGGTCTTGGTACCAAGGTAAAGCGTATTACGGTCTTTCACCCTTAAACAGATGGCCAAGCCGAAAGAACTATCCAAACTCTTGAAGATATACTTAGAGCTTGTATATTAGAATATAAGCGTAGTTGGGATGATCATCTTCTGTTGATTGAGTTTGGTTACAACAATAGCTATCATTCTAGCTTTGGTATGACTCCTTTTGAGGGTCTCTGTGGCAGATGTTGTAGGTTCCCATTCGGATAGTTTGAGGTAGGTGAAATGAACTTGTTGGGTTCGAATCTTTTTATGGATGCTATGGAGAAGATAAGGCTGATTAGGGATAGGTTGAAAACAGCCCAAAATTGTCAAAAGTCCTATGCCGATGTGAGGAGAAGGGAGCTTGAATTTAAGGTACCATGATCGGATCAATTTGAAGGTCTCACCCATGAAGAGTGTGGTTCATTTTGGTAAGAAGGGTAAATTGAATCCAAGATTTGTTGGTTCTTGTAGAGATTTGAGGAGGATTTTGTAAGGTGGCCTACGAGTTGGAGTTGCCTAGTGAAAGGGACTTGGTTCATCCAGTCTTTCATGTGTCTATGTTGAGGAAATTCATGGGTGACCCAAATGCTATTGTCCCATTAGATATTGTGGGTATTGTTGAACACAATTTTACTTATGAAAAGGTTATAGTAGGGACCTTGTATAGACAAGTGAAGAGGTTGAGGATCAAAAATGTGGCTTCCATTGAGGTCCTTTGGAGGAATCAACATGTCGAAAGTGCTACATGGGAGGTCGAAGTGGACATGTTAAAGTGATTTCCCTATCTCTTCCATTGTAATCAAGCCTAAGGTACTACTTCTATGTCTCCTATGTAATTTTAAGTCTTATGTATCAACCCTTGTGTCATTTGCGTGAATTCATGTTTATGTTGACAAGTTCATGGTGATTTTGACACTTATGTTGAGATTTGAGATTTTTGAAAATGATGTTTAAGTACATTGTTGCATTCTTGTTGGGGCTGATCTCTTCATGATTATCCTTCTTATGTACGTTTATTTGACATTTGGGGATGAATGTTCCCAAGGGGGAGATATTGAAACAATCCCAAAAGTGCTCGAAAATATTCCTCGAAAGTGCCCATAATCGTAATTTTTATATATCTCAAAATCCATGTTTGATATCGAAAGTCTGACTTCATATTCGTGATCAAGGGGCCAAGTTGAGTGGGAAATAGGTCTAATCACGATTTTAGTGCAACCGTATCAAAATTCAAAAATCTAAAAATTTCCTTATCTAGTGTTGATCCGCGACCCTGGCTTGCACGACCAGGGCGCGGATCAATGTTAATTTTGCCCAATTTTTGTTGTTCAGTCTAAGTCTCTTGGGTCTTGTTCCTAAGCATTCCATGTGTAAAAATACTGATACTTAGCAATATTTCAATACCATCTCATACAAGACATTCCCCAGTACTCTCTCAAATACAAAGGCAAATATTTCACAAAAATTCAAGTGCCAAATCTCATTCCTGATCTTAAGGAATTCACTCAAGCTTCAAGTCTCCATTCAAATCTTTCTCAAGGAGTTCTCCAAAGTTAAGGTATGTGGGTTTCAACCATTGAGTCCTTTCACCTATGGTGCCCAAGCTTCCTTTTTACCTAAATTTCATGTTTCTAAGATGATTTACTTATGGATCTTACTTACTGTGAATTTGACTATGCATTATGTTGGAGTTTCATAAAAATGTGACTATTTAAGCATGTTTTGATCTTTGAATCCATTATCTATCTTGAGATTTGGTGAAAGGTTTCAATGTATATTGCATGAGGGTATTACCAAGTATTGGTGGGTTGAGTTACTTCACGCTTTCTTGCATGATTTCACTCTTGAATTGTATGATTTTATATTAGTATTACACACCTACCAAGTATTTGATAAAATATCCGATTTAGGGTTCTTGAACTACTGATGATCCATTCCATATCCTATGACTTGAATGACATTATGATGATGAAAAGAAGCTATATATGTGTTATTTTCATGAGATGTATCTTATAGTATTGTAAGTTGACCATGCCTAGTTTCGAAGGTGATGCCTCAATCACCATGGATGGTAGGATGAGACACCATCAACCAATTAAGGGGTTGATACCTCAACCACCATAGATGGTAGGGTGAGAAAGCCATCACCCAATTAAGGGGTTGATATGTCAATCACCATGGGTGGTAAGGTGAGACAACCATCAACCAATTGAGAGGTTGACACCTTAATCACCATGGATGGTAGGGTGAGACAACCATCAACAATTAAGGGGTTGATACCTTAATCATCATGAATAGTAGGGTGTGACAATCCATCATAATGTTGGTCTATTCACACATATGTGATATGCTCTGGATAAGCATGTTTTACATCAAGCATTATTCATACATGTCATATTGTTATCATGCTATCCATTGCTTATGCTATTGCATTTTAGCTATATTGCCTATCTCTCATTGCATTGCATCCTATATACCTGTATCAACGCATACTCTATGCCTACATGATGATAACTTATAGGAACCAAACCCCGCTTGATCATCTTCCTCCTCCACGTGGCTAGTACGATTTCTGTCAAAGCAATTTGGTGAGTCCTCAACTCCAAGGACATACTTCTCTTGATTTATGCTATGTATTGACTCTTCTTATGTTGGAAACTTACGGTTATGAGGGTGAGCCCAGAGATTATCTTGGCACCTTCTCCAATCTATGTATTAGAGGCATTATTGAAACTTTATGACATATTAATGCTATACTATTGGCTTGTTATGTTTCTATGGTAGCAAAGTTATTCCTTAGCTCTATATTCCCTTTTTTCTATCTGTTATTATTATATAGTTGATTCTGTGACCATGGGATTGTATTGATATGCTAAGAGACTTGTTTGGGGTCCCTCCGAGTTTCTCATTCGCTGTGTCACGTCTAGGCCCTAGGTCCGAGTCATAGCAATCATCTTCAGCATTGGACCAGATTACTCATCCTTGGGTTATCAAGGGCATGGAGACTATATATAATAAGGGTTTGCAGCCAAAGGGTCAAGGCGATTACTCATCGATTGATTTACGAGGAGCAATATTTGATTGCTAATGGATTGAGCCATGTCCCAGGACTGGAGGACACAATAACACGACATGGGCTCGGGTGGTTGACAAATAAAGTTGGACAATATTCCCTGGTTATGGTGTGGGAACTCTATGTAGCTTACACAGCCACAACTATTTATGATCTTCCCAAGGGAAAGACACCTCTCGTGCAGCTGACACTGAGAGAAGTATTAGTGAGAGGGCGGGGGGTCAATATTTTAGAAAAGATGATCTATCATGTATTATTTGGTCTCATATACTAAGCCCCAAGGTTGACATCCAAATTTGATTGGGGCAGGCTAGAAATCTACTATTCATGAAGTATCCACATTGCTAAGCAGGGTCCAGAGCCTGCTTGGATCACCACCCATACAGAGCCTATTGTTAAGGCTTCCCTATCTTTTCTCGCCAAGTTTTGGTGGGTGATTGTTAGATCTCGCATCCGGCCTACATTAGTTGCTAACACACTCACGCTAGATTAGGCGGTACTAGTGGCCAACATCTTAGTTGGCTATGAGATTGATGGGCCCAAATGATAGCGGATCAGATTCATGAGTCGTCATTCAAGAGGTGCACTTTAATTCCATTTTTGATCTTGCTTAACTGACTCTTTATCATGTCCAAATTATTGATATTGCATCATCATGAGCACTTGATATCAACCCTATACACTATTGCTCCCAACCTGATTAAGGCTGATGAGAACCCTATGGCACTTCAGAGGGAACAACCTCCTCCTATGCCTGATACATTAGCTCTAGAGCCACTCTAGAGGGTTCGATGGCTACCCCCACTACCACTCTAGATACTATGATTGATGAGACAACCCAGCAGTTGGACGCAGTTGATATTGAGTGGGCTCCCACTTTAGCTACTCCTACACTAGAGGCTTCTACATCACAAGTTTCCACACTGGGCATGGTTCACGTGTCCACAATAGCTTTCCAGGCCATGGTGTAGATGTTATCATGAACCGAGGCTCAGTTTGCTTAGCTCATGCAGTAGCTTAGGCCATGGGTCTAGCAGAAAGTTGCAGACTCAGAGGCTTGATGCAAGGAATTCATAATTTCTATAGTTGAGGAGCATATTGCTGCGGTGGATGCCCATATTGACACCTTTTAGGACTGAGTGTAGAAGATACTAGCTGAGGCCTGACCATAAGACTTGTCAACCATTGATGAGGAGATATCAATGCTTAAGGCTGACTTGATTTCTTCATTAGCGGCTCTAGTTATAGTTCCGTAGGATTGACCTTCGGAGCTGCTATTCGATCTTTTTGCTTTGAAGGATCACACACAACCTTTCCATGGGAAGAGAACCCTTATTGAGGATGATGACACTGAGGAGAGGCGTGTGCATCAGAAGACCTCCATTACTGATTAGGAAGAGGCAGAGATGAGCTTTGGTAAGGATATCGATAGAAGCAGAAGAGCAGAGACAAGCCCAGGAGAAGGATAGATTGATGGGTATTGACTTATCTAGTGCATCTATGCGCAGACTACCCTGTAGGAGGGAGATGATCAGTGGCAGACCGAGTCTAGTGCTTAGGCACCAAGATATATTTGTTTTCTAACCCCTTGTATTTATTTTGATTTTGATATTGTACATTAGGTGAAGTCTGAGTAGCTTTTAGTCTATAACAACCCCAAATTTTGATCCAGAGATTTTCTTGCATGTGTTCTTTTTCATCGTGGTTATTTAATTTTTGTTGAACAAGCATGTTTAGGATGTCTTAGATGATATTTGTAGTATATAGTTGAACTTATGGCATGTACCTTGTTTTTGATGTTTTATGAAATATCTCAAAAATTGGTACCCATCAAAATTTTTTAGTAGTTGTTATATTGCAACCATGCATTTTTGAATGACTTGGCAATATTTGTTCTGATTAAGTGAGGACAATTTGAAACATGAAGCATGAGTTGTATGTTTTTTTTTTGCTATATATGCAATGCCATATGTGTGTGAGCTGATTTTGTTATTTTCTTGCATTGTTTTGCTAATTTAGAACTTGCCCTATTACTCTATGTTGGACTGGAGATTACATGGATTAGGAAGGGATCTTAGGCTCTTGTTCTTTGAATTAGTCCACTTTTGCCTAAAATGACCAACCAAATGAGAAATTTATCCCTTCATCCAAATATTTGAGCCTTATATGTACCATTTCTTTCTTAACACCTGATTAGTCAAACCTTGTCTAGTGAAATACCTTGAAATTGGCCCTGGTCTATCCTTGAGCATTATGAACCTTGATTTAGGCAAAAAGTCTAAGTTGACGGTGGCTACCAAAAGTGACCCAGGTTTTTTTTAATAGGGAACAAACTTATGCCAAAGGGTCCCCACTCCTTTAGACGGTTAGAGGTTGAGCAACACCCCCAAGCTTTGTTATAAACTAAAACTAAACAAAGGTACAATGTAGGGGGACATAGACCTTACCTCTGGCCTATGGTGGTTCATAAGTTAAACCCTCTAAGGTCAGCCAACGCATCCCCAATACTAGCAAAGAAATCAACCTAGCATCTAAGTACCTACAAGAGGAATCCTCTCAATACAAAATTACTAGGTAAGCCATAAGTAAGGGAGACTCCCCCCTTTACAAATTAATCCTATGCCTTCTTAGATCTTCTAACAAGCTGTGACAAAAAATTAGACATACCCTGGAGAAGAACAGGAATAGCTACAGGCTCAATTGTTTCAAGGATTCTCTTTACAAGCTGAAGAACCAATGTAAAGTAATCAATCAAGGTGGTTTTTTAATCCTTTTAAGTTTTTTCCTTCTGAGATTGGCAACACTAGACTTATCCATAACATAATAACTTCTAGCCTCCTTGGGAAGTTGATGGATGATGAAAATTAACTTAGGAAATGACATGGTATGCCCATGTTTAGCCATGACATCAACAATAAGGTTTGCTTCCCTTTAGATGTGTCTGCAGCTAAAAAAATGGAAACAATTAATAATACTATATAATCTATAAATAAGATGATCTGTGTACCAAGGATGTTGAATCTGTTGTGAAATCCATTTAGTAGCTAGTTCAAAATCCATTTCTAAGATAAAGTTTTGGAATCCTAATTGTAGGTACTAATTCAATCCAAACAAGGAAGCCTCTAGTTCAACTTGGTTGTTTGAGCCCTCTCCCACAGATACTGAGAATGCAAACATTAACTCACCCTTGTGGTTTCTAAAAGTACCTCCTACACTCATGTTACCTAGATTAACTAGCATAGTTCCATCAATATAGATCTTGGCATAATCAGAGTTGGGAGTTTGCCAACAAACTTGTATCACTCTAATTTCCTGTGAGTATCCCTCGATCATGGTAATAAGATCATTCCAATTCGAAGGCCAGTTGATGTACGGATAAGCAGTCACTAGTAGATTGAAAGTATCTTTATATATAGAATATTTCACTCTAGAAATATTAGAGGACTTGCCTCCATACTTCCTAGCACACCTGTCCTTTAAAAGATTCCAACAAACAAAAATGGGTGTGGACAGAAGAATCAAATTATGAGCATCATTTTTTCCTTTGTGAGACAACCATTGCATAAGGATATTTCTAGCTGAATATAATCCATGATAACACCAAGACAACTAGAAAAGAATTCCCAAATATTTTTGGCAAAGTTACCATAAACAAAAACATGCTCAATGGTGTCTAAACTGGGTTGACAGCAACAACAATTAGCAGGTTGCTGGCCAAAGAAGGTGAGTTTCTCATTTGTGGGAAGTTTACCCCTTAAAGTTATCCATACCAGGAAACATTTAAAAGGAATGAGTCTATTCCAAGTAAGCGAGTTAATAACAACTCTTCCCTTCTCTATCTGATTAAGTTCCAAGTGGAAGAACAAGTAAAGTTACCATCATTATTCAACTTCCAACTAACTCTATTCGACTTTGTTGCATGATAGTTGAATTGGTGATTAAGAATTGTAGGAATCAATTGAGCTGGAGCAGTTTGTCTGATTTTATTTACATTCCTTTGCCTATTTTCTAAGAAGGATGCAACCTTAATATTGTTGGATCTAGATATGCCAACAGGGAATTAAGCTAGTGGCCCCATACCCAACCAGTTATTCCACCAATAATAAGATCCAAAATGTATTTGCAATTGGATGTGAGGTTCCATTTTATTCTTGTACATCAACATATGTTTCCAAACTGAAGATTGACTAGAGTGCTACTTCTTCATCATTGGGTTGGCTCTTTAACAGAATTTGCCCATTAATAAATCACCCCAAATAGTCTTTTTAGTACGAAAGTTCCACAAATGCTTATATTTGTTCACGACCTAAACCTAAGACCTAGACGTGACCAGCGAATGGAGAACCCAAAAAGATCCCAAACAAGCCTCTTAGCGTATCATTTCACATTGTTAGTTGCAGAAACAAGAGAAAAATAACAACATGAGAGTATAAAACAAGGATAAGGGGCTAAGGGAATTCTTCCATAACATAAACATCAAATATTCAAGCTTGAGCATAATTATATTACTTGTCCAACAACACCTCTAAACATAGAACTTAGCGGGGTCCATGACAAGCGACTTAGCTCACCCATATAGTCAAAAGTATACAATAAAGGATAGAAAGTCTTAGCATAACATAAGAGAAATAGACATCGTCCTTGGAGTTGAGGACTCACCAAATTGCTTGAATAGATGTTACTGGCCACGTTGAGGAGAATGATGACCGAATGGAGCTCCAATTCTAACACGGTAACATCATGTAGGCATAGAGTATGCTTTAGTATGTTTGAATGTACTATGTTTGTAAGATGCAATGCTACAAGAGATAGGCAACATAGGTAAAATGCAATATCATAAGTAATGGATAGATAATAGCAATATGACATATATGAGTGATGCTTAAAGTAGAAACATGCTTATATATGATAGATTACGCGTGTAGGAATAGACCATCATTTGTCTAATTGGGTTTACCACCTCCCATCTTTTGTGATTGAGGTATTCACCCCTCAATTTGATCATTGAACTTGCCACCCCATTCTAAAGTGGTTGAGGTATCAACCTGTCAATTTGGTTATTGAGATATCAAACCCCTCAATTTGGTTAATGGGGTATCAGCCCCTCAATTTGGTTCATGAGGTATCGGCCCCTCAAATTCGTTAATGAGTTATCAACCCCTCAATGTGGTTATTGATCATCTCGGACCACTATAGAAGCTTATCATGAAATCAACAATTGAATACCGTACTTTTATCATCATAAAGTCACTTAAACCATATATCATGCATTAGGCCTTCAACAACATATTCGGACATTTTGTTAAACATTTGGTGGGTGTATAATGCTAGTGTGAAACCATGCAATTCAAGAGTGAAATCATGCAAGAAAATTCAATTTAAGACCACCCACCAACACTTTGTAATACCATCATGAAATATACATCAAAACCTTTCATCAAATCTCATGATAGATTAAAGATTTTATATCTCAAAATATGCTTAAACAGTCATACTTTCATGAAACCCTAACATAGTTCATAGTCAAATTCATAATAGGTGAGATGTATAAGTGAATCAACTTAGAAATATGCAATTTGTGTAAAAAAAAAGCTTGGGTACCATGGGTGAAAGGACCTAATGGTTGAATCACACATACCATTACTTTGGAGAATTCATTTATGAAGATTGGAATGGAGACTTGAAGCTTGGATGAATTCCTTAAGATCCGAGAAGAGATTTGGCAATTGAATTTTGAGTGAAATATTGTCTAAGTATTTAAGTGGGTTTTGGGGAATGCCTTGAATGATATGAAGGTGAAATAATGCTAAGTATAGGTATTTTCACATATGGGAAGACTTAGACCCAAGACCCAAAAGCCTTGGACCGAGTAATAAAAACTAGCCAAAAGAATAGCCTCTCCATGCCCCTGGCGCGCGTCGCGCCAGGGACGCACCTGCTCACTGTTTTTTCGTCACTTTGAAATTTCAGATTTTGCTACGGTTGCTCTAAAATTTGGGTTAGACCCATCTCCCACTCAATTTTGTCACCTTAACAAGAATATGATGTTGGATTTTCAATATCATGAATGGATTTTGAGATATATGGAAATTTACAATTCCGGGCACTTCCGAGTCATATTTTCGGGTACTTTTTGGGGTCGTTTCGATATCTCCTCCGTGGAAACATTCGTCCCCGAATGTCAAAGAAACATAAATGAGAAGGAAAATCATGAAGAAATCGTCCCTAACAAAAATGCAATGATACACTTAAATAGGATTTTCGAAATCTCAACATAAGTGTTAAAATCATCATGAACTTGTCAATACGAATATAAATGCATGCAATGACATAGCGGCTGAAACATAAGACTTGGAATCATAAAAAGGGCTTGACGTGTTATCATAAAGCATGAATAGAATGAAAGAGATATAGATATAAATTGCTTCTCCATGCCCGCTTCATCTCCCCGAGAGACACTTTCGACTTGAGAATTCTCAAAAGGGCCTTGACGAACACCATATCCTTATTAATCAACTTTTCGACCCTTTCATCACATACCTCCACGGAGAATTTCTCCTGAGATGACTTATCCACCACAACACCCATAACCTCAAAGAGTTCTATAATACTAGAGTCACCAACACATTCCCTCAACCTAGAAGCTTGAAGAACTGACCAACCATATCCATATCCCTAGGTAATTCCAATCCTTATGCAACCTTACAAATTCCTCTCCAAACCCTATAAGAACCTACAATCTTTAACCCAATTGTCAATCTTAAACATACATAATCCACTTGGTACCATAAACCACCATCTCCTCCCTTGGGAGACAACTTCCACTCTACCATCTTTTGCCCAAAACTTCCAACCCCAACAAGGCACAATCAAGGCCTTTCTACTAGACCTCTTTAACCAAAGAAGATTTGAACCATCAAGAACACTACACTACCATTCCCAATTTTCTCCAAACTAACTCCCACTCTAGCAAACTGATTGGCCTCTCTTGTCACCTCTTTACTACCATGATCCACATATCCTAGACTACCCCTAAACATCCTACCTAGAATATCAACCACAACATTATCCCTACTGGGGTGATAATGCACACTCATATGATAATCCTTAAGGAGTTCTGACCACCTTCTCACTACCCACAATTCACAGTTACAATATTTAGCACACAACCTATCATCCCCTAAGATTTGCAACACTACCTCCAAAGATTCCCACTTCCCATAATTCACAAGCAACCCCATGTGCATCAACATTCACAACATCACCCTCAAATGATCCCCAAGCTCTCTCTTGCCTCGGGGAAAGAACCAATATACCATCACCAAGGACCACCACAAACACAACAAGGTAGGGATTAAAACCCCTATTCATGAGACCTATAGATATAGCCGGTGCATTAGCCAAATCAAAACACACTACCCCCAAATTCACAATATTGGAAAGAACATCAAGAACCCATCTATTACCGAAACAACTCAATAGAAATGAATTAGGTTCAACACCCTTAACTATAAATGCAACCCTTAGAGATCAATTGAACCTTAAGTCAAGAAATGGACTAACCCCTTTATTACCTCTTTACAATCCCTTTCTCAAGGACTGGTTCATTAGGGAATTGGAATCTAACTCTATGGGCCCTACAATCCAAGGGGACACAATATGCATGCAACTAATCCACCCCAAGTATGATATCAAAATCCAGCATATCTAATTCTACCATAATCACAAGGCAATCCCTAAAGCAATAAGGTCATGAGACAGTCCTTATAGACTTTTCCAACAACAATAGATTCACAAACGGGGTATACACTTCATAAGGTTCACCTAACACTCGGGGCACACATGAATCTTATCAACAACAAAAGGGATAGTGGAAAGAATAGGGGCTCTCGGAACCGTCAAAGCATGCATAATAAAAGCAATGAAAACCTCTAAATTATAGGTAGTATCATCGGACACCTCATCCCCTCCTTGCCTTTTTTCAGGAGCATAGAACCGATTGTGCCTTAGGGCACCACCTTGAGGATGAACATCTCAGCTTAGCCTTGCTTATGAGGACAATCTTTCTTCTTATACCCCTCTTCACCACAACGGAAACATGTGTTGGAGTCTTTCGAACATGGGCATTTATGAATCTTTCCATATGTTGGATACACCGTGTTGGGAATCTCACCACCATCACATCTACATATCGGACTTTGGAACTTTTCTTCAAAATGTGCCCTATTGGCCTCCTTACCCCTTCTCTTCCTTATCTTTTCCTCCTCCATTTATTGGGCATAAGTAATCAAGCAGGACAAATCCATGTCACCAATCAACATAGCGGATCAGCACTGCTCTCTCACCAAATTGAATACACCCATCACAAACTTATTCATCATAGATGTCGGATCGGCCACCAATAAGGGAGCATATTTTGAGAGTTGGTTGAACTTGAGAGCATACTCCCGCATAATAATAGATCCTTGCATCAAATTATGAATTCCATCATTTTGGCCTCCCTAAGATCTAGAGGAAAGAACCAATTGAGGAAAGCCACGTTAAACTCCTTCCATAGGATCATATTATTGTTCCCCTTCTCCTCCTTCAATTGAGTAAACTATATTTGGGCCACCCACTTGAGTTGGTAGGCCGCCAACTCTGCCTTCTCCTCTAACATAACACCCATGACAGCTAACACTTTATACACCTCATCTATAAATTCTTGAGCGTCAACATCCCCTTACACCCGTACAACTCCAGTGGATTCATCCTCATGAAGTCCCTTACTCATGATGTCGGGGTAGGAACATGAGGGGCTTGGGCTCCTTGGTTGATTTGATTAGTCATGACATGAGCTAACATTATAAGCATATCCCAGAATTTTGTATGTGTCAATTGTTCTTCAGGAGAGCGAGCTATTCTTTCTCTTGTGTTAGATATGATCTAGCATAGAAAAGAACAATTGTTAGGGGGAAAGACCTTACGTCAAACTTATAACATGACATTGACCATGAAGAAGAGAAACATTTCCTAAAATGTCTCATAGCCTCTTACTCATAGTTGTGGTGCACAACACAACCATGAATAAGACTCTAATCGACATGGTGTATTGGACGCCGAGGAAAATTAAAAACCTAGTGCTCTAATGGCTTTGTCACGACCCAGACCTAGGGCCCGTGACCGGCGAATTAGGAACCTGAAGAGACTCCAAACAAGCCTCTTAGCTTATTATTTCACATCCTTAGACATGGAAACAAGAGAACAACAAAAATATGAGAGTATAAAACAAAGATAAGGAGCTAAGGGAATTCTTCCATAAAATAATCATCAAATAGTCAAGCTTGAGCATAATTACATTACTTGTACAACAACCCTCTTAATATAGAACTTAGCTGGGGCCAAGACAAGCGATTGGGCTTACCATCATAGTCAAAAGTATACATCACAGGATAGGAAGTCTTAGCATAATATAAGAGCAAAATACATCATCCTCGGAGTTGAGCACTCACCAACATGCTTGAGTAGATGTTACTAGCTACGTGGAGGAGGACAGTAACCTAATGCACCTCCAGTTCTTACCTAAAAACATCATGTAGGTATAGAGTATGCATTAGTATGGTTGAATCTACTAAGTATGTAGGATGCAATGCAACAAGAGATAGGCACCATAGCAAAAACGCAAATATCATAAGCAATGGATAGCATAATAATATGGCATATATGAGTGATGCTTAAAAGAAGAAACTTGCTTATATAGGACATATTACGTGTGTAGGAAGAGACCATCATTTGGCTAATGGGTTTACCACCTCCTATCCTAGGTGATTGAGGTATTCACCCCTCAATTTGGTCATTGAATGTGCCACCCCCTATCTAAGGTGAATTAGGTATTAGCCCCTCAATTTAGTTAGTATCAAACCCCTCAATTTGGTTAATGAGGTATCAATCCCTTAATTTGGTTAATGAGGTATCAACCCCTCAATTTGATTAATGAGGTATCAACCCCTCAATTTAATTATTAATCATCTCAGAACACTATAGAAGCTTATCATGAAATTAACATATGAATAACATACTTTTATTATTATAAAGTCACTTAAATCATATAGCATGCATTAGGCCTTCAACAACTCAAGAAACATAATTCAGACATTTTATCGAGCACTTGGCGAGTGTATAATGTTAGTGTAAATTTCTCTATGAAGCCTAATGATATCTTTTCTTCTCATTTTTCCATCCCCAGAAGAAATCAGCAATAAGTATATGATTCAGAGTGGTACTAGGAGAGAACTCAGAAGATAAAAGATAAATGGGAAGAGATTGAAGCACATGTTTCACCAGGACTATTCTACCACCATCAGAGAGCAACTTAGTCTGCCAACATGTGATCTTTGCCATCACTTTAGATATTAGATCAGCATAATAAGTAACCTTTTGTATACCAATATAAATGGGGCAACCTAAATAGTGATGTGGCTACTTTTGTATTTCAAACCAGTAACATTTTCAATTCTCCTAATGGTAGCATTGAAAGCACGGGGAGGTACTTCGATAGAGGCTAAAAGCCAAGTTGAGGGTGGTCAGTATAGGTGTAAAATAGCAAAAATGAGGTGGTGAGTTAGGAATGTCAAGAAAAAGAAGAAGATCATGTACTAGGTAAAAGAAAAAGAAAAAGATGCCTTAGATTGAGTCGAACAAGTAAAATAATGTGAGAAAATGAGACAAAGTCTGAAAATGAGAAGAAAATATCCGGAAGAGCTTGAATATGAATATGTAAGGGAGAATAACATGGAAATGATTGAGTGTCAAGGTGAATGTGTCAAAAAGCATGGTTCAAGGTTGTTCTTTAGTCACTAATTATCCAAAATGTCATACCAAAGCCCCATGAGCCTACATTATAAGCTTATATAGTCCTAAAGTGATCCTAGCCCAGCTTGTGAAACGTCAGGGTCATGAGTATATGAGAAAGCATATGGTATTGGTCATCATGCGTGATTGTCACTTGTCAGAGTGAGTGTTCTTGCATAGTCCGCTAGTTAAATTATGGGGTCTTCATTAAGTGTTTAAAAGGGACTTCTTTCTTGCGAGGGTATTTTCTTTGCATTGTCAATATTTTACTTGTTCAGTGATTGTGGATTGTTGATATTCCTTAGCTTGTTATAGTTATGTTGTCAAAAGAATCAATCTGATTTGGTTTGCGTAATAGGTGCATGATTGTGTTTTGAAAAAAATTGATATGGGTGCCTAAGTTGGATTTGAGTATGACATATGCCACTGGATTGATTGCTTTGTGCTACTTTGTCATCAATATAGATTGTGAAAGGACCTCAAAAAGTGTCAGAAAATGTGCCTCGGAAATGCCCATGATCATAATTTTCATATATCTCAAAATTTATGTGTGATATCAAAAGCCCGATGGCATATTCTTATTCAGGGGAAAAATTGACTGGGAGGTGGGTATAACTCGAATTTTAGAGGACCCATAGAGAAAAATAAACTTTACCAATTTTGAAATTCTAGTAGCGGTCCACGACTGCTCCGCGACGCGGACCGTCGCGGAGTAGTGTATTTTGTTGCCAAATTTTCTAATGTCGATCCAAGGCTTTGGGCTCTTTGGCCTAAGACTTTCTATGCGTAAAAACTTGTATACTTATTCATTTTTTAACCTTATTTCATTTAAGACAACAACAACAACAACATTACCTCAATGCCTCAATGGGCGTAAGGGGGGTCAGATATACGAAGCCTGACCTCTATATTTAAAAACATAGCGCGACTGTTTCCAGATGACCCATGATGAGCGTAGAAAGTTACATTGACTAACTGCTACTTCACAATTGAAATAAGCGCAGATAGTTTAAAGAGACATTTTGCTTTATTCCATCATACTCCAAAGCCAAAAAATAGTGAATCTTTGACTCCATCCGAGATTGATGGAATAACCTTATTTCATTTAAGACATTTTCCAATAATCTCTCAAACACTTAGAAAAATATTTCACTCAAAATTCAAGTGTCCCAATCTCTTTCTGGATCTAAGGATCTCAACCAATCTTCAAGCCTCCATTCAAGTCTTTTTCAAGGAAATCCCCAAAGTTATAGTCTGTGGGTTTCAACCATTGGGTCCTTTCAACTATGGTGCCTAACCTTCTTTTTTTTTTACTTAAAATGCATGTTTGTAAGTTGATTTATTTATGGGTATTGCTCACTACGAATTTGACTATAAATAACATTGGGGTTTCATGAACTTGTGACAGTTTAAGCATGTTTTGAGCTATGAATATATGATCCATTGTGGGTTTTGATGGAGGGTTTTGATGAAACTTGAATGAGAGTATTACAAAGTGTTTGTGGGTGGTTTTACATTTTGTTTTCTTGCATTATTTCACTCTCGAATTGCTTGATCTTACACTAGCATTACACACCCACCAAGTGTTTGATAAAAATGTCTAGTTTTGGATTCTTGAGTCATTGATGATCCATTGCATGCCCTATGATTTGAATAACGTTATGATGATGAAAGAAATGTTTGCATGAGTTGTTTTCATTAAATGTACTTATAGTATTGTAAGTTGACCATGCCTAGTTGAGAAGGTGATGCTTCCATCACCATGTATGGTAGGGTGAGACAACCATCAACATATTGAGGGGTTGATACCTCAATCACCATGGATGGCAGGGTGAGACAACCATCAACCAATTAAGGAGTTGATACCTTAATTACCATTAATTGTAGGGTGAGACAACCATCAACCAATTGACGGATTGATACCTCAATCAACATAGATGGTAGGATATAACAATCCATCATAATGTTGGTCTCTTCTTACATAGATAATATGTTCGATATAAGCATGTTTTACTTCAAGCATCATTAATACATGCCATATTATTAGTATGCTATCCATTGCTTATGATATTGCATTTTTTCTATGTTGTCTATCTCTTATTACATTGTATCTGATATACTTAGCACATTCAAATGTACTAATGCATACTCTACGCCTCATGGTGTCACCATGTGGGGACCGGAGCCCCATTTAATCATCCTCCTCCTCCGCATGGCTAGTATGATTTCTCTCAAAGCAAGTTGGTGAATCCTCAACTCTGAGGACATACTTCTCATGATTTATGCTATGTATTGACTCTTCTAATATTGGAAACTTATGATTTATGAGGGTGATCCCGAAGATTGTCTTGGCCCCCGCTCCTATCCATGTATTAGAGTTGTTGTTAGAACCTTGTGATATGTTAATGTTATACTATTCGCGTGTTATGTTTCTATAGTATCAAAGATGTCCCTTAGCCCTATATTCCCCTTTTCCTATCAATTGTCATTGTATAATTGCTTTCACGACCATGGCAGTGTAATGATATGCTAAGATGCTTATTTAGGGTCCCTTCGGGTTCCCCATTTGTCTTGTCACATCTACGCCCTAGGTACAGGTCCTGACAAACTTGGTATCAGAGCACTTGGTTGTTAATTGTCCTCAACATCCAACACACCATGTCGATTAGAGTCTTATTCATGGTTGTATTGTGTACCACAACTATGAGTAAGAGGCTATGAAACGTTTAAGAAATAATTTCTTTCTTCATGATCTATGTCATGCTATAGAAGTTAGGTAAGGTTTCCCCTCTAATGAATGTCCTTTGCAATTTTTAGGATTATGCCTAACACAAGAGGAAGAAGATCCCATATACCGAGGAACAACCCGCTCATGGAGAGATCCAGGATGCTCTCCTTTTGCTGGCTCAAGCCATGGATAATAAAGTTAATCAAGGGGGCCAAGCCCCTCATGCTCGTTCTCCAGCATCTTGGGTAAGAAACTTTATAAGGATGAATCCACTGGATTTCTATGGGTCTATGATAGATGAGGACCCTGAAGAATTTGTTGATGAGGTGTACAAAGTATTGGCTATTATGGGTGTTAGGTCTGAGGAGAAGTTGGAGTTGGCAGCATACCAACTCAAGGGGATAGCCCAAATTTTAACACCCCACATCTTACAATACTAGTACTATGCAAATAAAACATGATATCATTTGGTCAAATTAGCGCCAATTTTTAAAAGTGCTTGAATCTCCAATTAAAGGGCGATATGTATGTCTAACGCTGAAGAGGGTCGAGTGTACATAAGTTTTAAGTCGAATTGTGGATATCAAGGCCTAAAACAAAGTGAGAGAATTGAGGTGCTGGTAGGATTTAGTAAGCTAGAAGGTGAGTCACCTACTTGCTTAGCTTAAATTGCTAGCTAAAAGGAGACGAGGCCTAAGATCGAATTTGTCCATGTCCAATTATGAATAAAGTCCGTGTTAAGGGTGTAACTTTTGCCCGTGTTTTAGCATCATAAATGGAATTTATTTTCATCCCAAGAATAATATAAAAAGGGCCCAAGTACATCACAATCCACTTAGCCATTTGGGCCCAAACCAAGTGAAGAGAAATTTGGAAAATGGGCAGCCAAGGCCTATCAACTTTGAGACCCAATTAGGCCCAAGTGACAGGGCCAAGCTGCTGCATCACTACCTTGATAATATAAGGCTTAAAACACATAAGAAAGTCAGCCAAAATCCCCTTTAAAAAGGTCTTACAAATAGCACCTTCAAGTCATTCTGAGACTTAGAAAATGTCAACTTTCACAAGCTTTCTCTCTACACTTTCTTAACCTAGCAAAGCAGACACAAGGGAACTTTTAGGGTTCTTGGAGAAGCCCTACACCTTGAAGGTAGTGGTGAGTAAGTTTACATATGTGTTTAGTATGGTTTTCTTATGAGAAACAAGAGACTATGTTGGTTATGTTTGTGCTGAAATTTTGGACAGCATGTGTCCTAAGGATTGTTGTGAGTTTTTCTTGTTGTTCAAGAGGATTCTCTCTTATTGGTTGGCTGTATTATGAACTAACACTCATGTATTCAACAAAGGTTTGTTTGTTAATGATGAAACCAGGCTGATTCACCACTTTTACAGTCCATAAAAAAAGAGTTGTTGTACAATGTCGTAATTGTGCTCTTAAAAGAAACTTGTGGGCTGATAATGTGAAATTGTTATTTCCCGACCTTCACCTAATTTGAGACTATTTGTGGAATATTGTAAGATTGGTTTTATGTGTAAAAATATTGGATATGGTTTGGTTAAAGTTGGAATAGGTATCAGATTGTCAACCTCAAAATGGGCAAAGCGGCATAATGTTATGCCGCCTATTTGTATGTTGTGTACAATTGTTATGTGTTGTGCTTTGTGGGATGTTGTAAGAATGTTATGGCACTAGAATATGATGCACATAATATATATATTAGAATGTGCATTAGAAAATATGATTAGGGGCGGAAAGGTTTTGAAAGAATATGCTCGGATTTATAAATACCCGTTTGCTGCCCGTATGTTATATTTTTATGAGATTGGGATGCCAAGATGTATTTATTGGCTATAATGCTAGTTTCATCACCTACTATGTTGTAGATAAATATTTGGAGGAAGTGAAGGTTATCTTGAGGTAATAGCGAGGTCGTACATCGAGGTATGTAAGGCTACTCGATTTCGTATTACTTGGCATGAAACCTAGGTTCTTTCTTGGTACATAGAGGCTCTTATCTACTTCGACATAACAAACAACCATATCTCCACTCTGTCACATGTTTATATACTCCCATACATAGTCACTTGCAAACCTGCATACAAACTTGGATACCAAGATACATGAGTTCGTTCTACTACATCAAGTTCATGTATTATTCTACCTCCTATTCATTTCATTATATGTTTAACTTACCTCTTTCATTGTGGTATTGTCTTTTGTGATTATTTACATGCCACATGTTTTATCTACAGTCCTACAGCTCTAATATTATTAACACCAAAAGATTCACCTCAAAGGTAATTGAAAGATAAAGTAAAGTATATTGCTTATTGATGGGTGGTAGCCAGAGAGGTGGAAGAAATCACCTAGCCAGGGACGATCCTATCACAAGGGGTAGCCCGAGGGGTTAAGGAAGAGCCTAGCCAGGGCCGATCCCGATATAGATTTGCCACTGATCAGCTGGTCATTTGTATTACATGTTGTGCACAAATTATACAGTAAAGGTAAAGTAATAAAAAGAACATGAAGTACATGATCCCACAATATGACTAAGGGTGGTCTCTTATCCTACACCAGTGCATAGTTTCATTTGAGTTATTACTTCATATATAGCATTCCTGCCTTACATATTAAGTACATTATCTCATACAGACGTCCCTTACGGGGGACCTACATTTCATGTTGTAGGAACATGTGCTAGTAGATCTCCCTAGTAGGAGTATAAGACATCCAGCTATTGTTACCAAGCTCCAGGTTGCTTCGAAGCTTTGTGTCTATAGCTTATATTTTGTATTGTACAGTTAGTCGAGGCGGGGCCTGTCCCAACACTTATCAGATACTTTTCCTTATCTAGAGGCTTTGTAGACTATGTAAATTAAAGTGTGGTCATGTCTCATACTTTAGACATCGTGGCCCCAACGACCTAGCTATATGTATTTCCTTTTGGCTTGTTATTACTGTTTACTTTCTTAAAGGCATGTTAAATGTAGAAATCTCTTATAATATGTATAGAGAGCGCATAGATAAAGGTTGGTTCTCCCAGGCCTTATTGGCAACGGGTGCCAGTCCGTCCCAACGGGGCTTTGGGCGTGACAGAAGTGGTATCAAAGTGCGTCATCCTAAGGAGTCTACAAAGCCGTGTCTATGTAGAGTCTTGTTTATCGATGTGTTGTGCAACACATTCATAAGCAGGAGGCTACATGACATTTAGGTGTTGTTACTTTCTTTTGGTTCTTTAGATCATGCCATAGTGTTAAGTGTAATAGATGGATTATGTCTAACCCCTAAATTATTTTGTACAGCAAGTATGCCAGAAACTAGACAAAACAAAGGTAAAAGAGAGGGAGTAGAAGTGGTGGTTGGTATACGCAGTCAGGTAAGACAACGAAATGAGGTTCAAGAGGATTCTCTGTCAAAGACATCTCCAAATTCTCCACCTCCCAATGAACCCGGAAGTAGTGAAATTTCCCCAAAACCATCTATTGATACTACCGTGCAGGACCCAAGAAGTGCAGTCCAACTATTGACCCATATAGTTGCTCACCAAGGTCAAAGACAGGAAGGTTCGGTTATAGGTGCAGGTGGTGCGAATAGGGAAGTTGGCATGAGAATGCGTGATTTCCTTAATTTGGACCCTCCATCCTTCACTGGGTCAGATCCTAATAAAGATCCCCAAGACTTTATTGATCAGATTCAATGCACTTTAGATGTTATGCATGTGAGTGGTACAGAAGATGTCGAGTTAGCGACATATAGGTTGAAGGGTGTGGCTATATTGTGGTACAAAGTTTGAAAGCAATCTAAGGGTATAGATGCACCTCCAACTACTTAGAAGGAGTTCAAAAAGGCATTTCCTGACCATTACTTGCCATTAGAGATCCGAAAGGCTCGTGCAGATCAGATCCCGAATCTCCACCAAGGAAATATGAGCGTGAGGGAGTATAGCCTTCAATTTAATTCCCTAGCCAAGTGTACTCCTAATGTAGTTGCTACTATGTAGATAGAGTTCATCGATATATGGATAGATTAGATATATATCTGGTCAGAGATTGTACCATTTCCTCCTTGAAAAAAGACATGGATATAGCGAGAATGCAACTTTTGCACAAAAATTGGAGGATCAAAGGCAAAGAAGAAGGATACAATAGTTGAAAAAAGGGCTAGCCAAGAGGGCCAGGTCTACTGGGAAGTTTACACCACTCAAGGTGAGCTTAGGCCTCGATTTTCTAATAGACCACCTAGGCCATCATCCTCCTACTCTGCATCCAGTGCTCCACCACAACTTCAGGGGTCTAGGAGAAATCAGTTTGGTTCAAGAATTGAAGGGCATGGTGCCCAGATAGCAGGGTATTCAACATGCTAGCAAATGATACCTACGCATCCTTGTAAACAGTGTGGAAGAATTCATTCAGGTATATGTCATGCTGGGACAGATGCTTGTTATTGGTGTGGTACGCCGAGGCATATGATAAGAGATTGCCTGAGGAGACGTATGGGTAATATAGCACAATCTACTGTGTCAGCTGTTGCATCATCATCATCAGTTTCTCCATTAGGTAGGGGTCAACAAGCACTTATGGGTCATGGTAGAGGTGTTAGAGAGGCAGCTAGCTCTACCGGAGTCCAGAATCGCACTTATGCTCTGGGGAGTCGGCAAAATTTGGAAGCTTCACCTGATGTGGTCACAGGTACATCGTCCATCTTTCCATATAATGTATATGCATTAATTGAACCTAGTTCTACACTATCATACATTACCCCACTAGTTGCTGGGAAGCTTAAGAGGACACCCATATTATTGAACAAACTATTTGAAGTGTCTACACCAACCGGTGAATCTATTATGGCTAGAAGGGTTTATTATGACTTTGTAGTAATTGTTTGTGAACGTGATACATTGGTTGACTTTATTGAGATAGAAATGGTGGAAGTTGATGTTATAATGGGTATGGATTAGTTAGCTTCTTGCTATGCCACCGTGGATTGTCGAACTAAGAGAGTGTGCTTCCACTTTCCAAATGAGGCAGTTCTTGAATGGGAAGGCAATATTAGCACTAAAGGGTAATTTTATTTCTTATTTTAAGGATAGAAAGATGATATCTAAGGGGTATATATGTCATTTAGTTAGAGTAAGGGATATGGATGCAGAATCAACAACCCTTCAATCAGTTCCAGTAGTGAATGAATTCGTTGACGTGTTCCCTAAAGAACTTCCAGGCTTACCTCCAGATCGAGAAATAGATTTTGGTATTGACTTACTTCCAGGCACTCAACCTATTTCCATCCCTCCATATAGAATGGCCCCGGTAGAATTGTGTGAATTAAAAGAGCAGTTAGAAGACTTACTGGAGAAAGGTTTTATAAGACCTAGTGTGTCCCCTTGGGGTGCACCAGTGTTATTTGTAGGCAAAAGGATGGCACCTTGAGAATTTGTATCGACTATCGACAATTGAATAGGGTGAAAATTAAGAAAAATATCCCCTCCCAAGGATTGATGATTTATTTGATCAGTTACAGGGTGCCAAATCATTTTCAAAAATTGATTTGAGGTCAGGTTATCACCAATTGAGGTTGAAGGAGAAAGATATACCCAAGACAGCTTTCAGAACATACTATGGTCACTTTGAATTTCTTGTTATGTCATTTGGGATAAAGAATGCACCAATATTTTTATAGATCTGATGAATAGGGTATTCAAGCCATTCTTGGTTGTGTTTGTGATAGTATTTATAGATGACATTTTGGTATATTCCAGATCAGAAGAGGACCACGTAAATCACTTACAACAAGTGTTACAGGTTTTTTGTGATCGATAGTTGTATGTAAAATTTTATAAATGTGAATTTTGGCTAAAATCAGTGGCATTCTTGGGTCATATTGTGTCTGATGAGGGCATAAGGGTTGATTCACAAAAGATAGAGGCTGTGAAAGATTGACCAAGACCAACAACACCCACGGATGTTCGGAGCTTCCTTGGTTTGACAGGTTATTACAGGAGGTCTGTTGAAGGGTTTTCTTCTATTTTTGCACCTCTAACAAAGTTGACACATAAGGCAACCAAGTTCCAATGGAATGATGCATGTGAAAGTAGCTTCCAGGAGCTAAAAAATAAGCTAACCTCTGCACCTGTGCTAGTACTTCCGGAAGGCACCAAGGGGTATGCAGTGTATTGCGATGCTTCAGGAGTTGGCTTAGGGTGTGTACTGAAACAACGTGGTAGGGTAATTGCTTATGCATCTAGGCAACTAAGACCACATATGAAAAACTATCTAACACATGATCTTGAGCTAGTAATGGTTGTGTTTGCTCTGAAAATATAGCGCCACTATTTGTATGGGGTTCACGCTAACATATATACTGATCATAAGAGCCTGCAATACATCTTTAAGCAGAAAGACCTAAACTTAAGACAGCAGAGATGGCTAGAGCTAATAAAGGATTATGATGTTGATATAATATACCATCCGGGGAAGGCAAATGTGGTAGTCGATGCTTTGAGTCGTAAGGCAATCATGTATACTGGTGATCAACTAGTGATAAGTCAAGGAGTGGTTAAAGATCTATGTCAGCTAGCTAGTTTGGGAGTTCTCCTTCTCAAGACTCAAAAGGAAGGGGTTATTGTACATAATGCAATAGCGTCTTCATTAGTAATGGAGGTGAAAGAAAAATAGTTCGAGGATCTATTCTACGACAGCTTAAGGAAAAGGTGAGTCAAGGTAGGATAAAGGGCTTTGACCTTGCACAAAATGGAGTACTTTATTGCCAAAATAGATTATGCGTGTCTGCTATTAATGGGCTAAGGAAAAGGATAATGGAAGAAGCCCATCATTCCCGATATTCCATCCATCCAGGATCAACTAAGATGTATCATGACCTAAAGGGAATGTTTTGGTGGGGAGGCATGGAAAGGGACCTTGCAGAATTTGTGGCTCAATGTACAAATTGCCAACAAGTGAAAGTGGAACACCAAAAGCTAGGAGGTTATATGCAGTGTATAGAACTTCCAACATAGATGTGGGATATGATCAATATGGATTTTGTTACCGAGTTGCCTCGTTCATTTCAGAAGTTTGACTCCATATGGGTAATAGTTGACAAACTCACAAAGTCAGCACACTTCTTGCCAGTCATGCAATCTTACCAAGTCTCATATGTACAATCTTGTATAATCTTCAGCCCCAAATATGGTCTTAACTGGTAGAAACTGAGCCAATTTTGTCATCCTATCAACCACCCGACCTTTGATGTTCGGCTTTGACTTGTCGACAATTATGAAAACCGAAAACGAATTTGGCAATGTCCCTCTTCATGCCTCCCCACAAATACACATCTCTCAAGTCTCATTACATTTTGGCGGAACCGGGGTGGATAGAATAGGAAGAGTTATGGGCCTCATCAAGATTTTTTCTATCAAACCGTCAACATACGGTACACGCAACCTACCTTGGTACCTAAGGGTACTATCTCCCCCTTGGGAGAAAACCTCCACCTTGCCCTTGTTCACCAAGGTCTTCAACTCTAACTATTAGGGATCAAGATCTTGTTTTTCCATCACCTCATCAACCAAAGAAGACTTAGAACCATCAACAACAACCACACCACTATTACCATCATTTTCCAACCTAACACCCAAACTAGTTAACCAATGCACCTCCCTAGCCATTTCCTTATCACCACCATCACACATGTGCTAGGCTACCCCTGGACACCCTACTCAAAGCATCTGCCACCACATTTGCCTTACTAGGATGATAATGCACACTCCTATCACAGTCCTTAAGAAGTTCTAACCATCTCTTTTGCCTCAAGTTAAGATCCTTTTGAGCGATGACATATTGGAGGCTCTTATGATAGGTGAACACATCAACATGCACCCCATACAAGTAGTGACACCAAATCTGTAATGCAAACACAATGGCGGCTAACTCTAGGTCATGGGTAGGGTAGTTCCTTTCATGTACTCTGAGTTGTCTAGAAGCATAAGCTACGACCTTACCATTTTGCATCAACACACAACCCAAACCAACCCGAGAAGCATCACAATACACCAAAAAACCCTCAAGACCATCCGGCAATGACAATATAGGAGCGGACACAAGCTTGTCTTTCAATGTTTTGAAATTCCTTTCACATTCATTAGACCACTCAAACTTGGCCTTCTTTTGAGTCAATTTTGGCATAGGGGAAGCAATAGAAGAAAACTCATTCACAAACCTCTGATAGTGGGCCACTAAGCCCTAGAAACTCCTAATGTCCGACAGGGTCAATGGTCTAGGCCAATTTCTAATCAAATTGGTCTTCTTTGGATCCACCTTAATACTATCCCTTGACACCACGTGTCCTAGGAAGGCAACCTCCCTCAACCAAATTCACACTTTCATATTTAGCATACAATTTCTCCTCTCTCAATCTTTGTAACACAACCCTAAAATGAGCCCTATGCTCTTCCTCACCACGAAAATAGATAAAAATATCATCAATGAATACCACAACAAAGGAATCAAGGTAGGGTTTAAATACCCTATTCATTAGGTCCATAAAAGATGGTTGGTGCATTGGTCAACCCAAAGGACATCACCACAAATTTAATCAATGAATACCACAACAAAGGAATCAAGGTAGGGTTTAAATACCCTATTCATTAGGTCAATAAAAGATGGTTGGTGCATTGGTCAACCCAAAAGACATCACCACAAATTTATAATGCCCATACCTAGTCCCAAAGGTTGTCTTGGGAATATCACACTCCCTCACTTTCACTTGATGATACTCAGACTGAAGATCAATCGTAGAGAATGGCTAGCCCCTTGTAATTGGTCAAACAAATCATCAATCATTAGAAAAGGATACCTATTCTTGATAGTGACCCTATTGAGTTACCGGTAGTCAATACACAACCTAAGGGACCAATCCTTCTTTTCCAGAAACAACATTAGAGCACCCCAAGGTGATTGGCTAGGTCTAAGAAATCCCTTCTCCAACAAGTCCCTCAATTGTTCATCAACTCCTTCAACACCACCAGGGCCATACTGTAAGGGGGAACAGAAATGGGTTGAGTATCAGGAAGGAGGTCTATGTCAAAGTCTATTTCCCTTTTGGTAGGAACATCGGGAAGGTCATTTGGAAAGATATCAAGAAACTCATTTAAAATTGGAACCGAATCTATGGGAAGGACTTTAGACTCCACATCCCTGACCCTTACAAGATGGTAAAGACACCCTTTAGAGATCAACTTATGGGCTTTAATGCAAGAGATGAATCTACCCTTGACCACCACATCTTGACTTTCCCACTCAAGGACGGGTTCATTTGGAAATTGGAATTTGACCCTATGGGTTCTACAATCAATAGAAACATAGTATGCATATAACCAATAATATCAAAATCAACCATGTCTAACGCCACAAGATCATAAGGGAATATTTTATGCAAGATGCAAACATGACAACTTCTATAAACTTTCCTAGCAATAGTAGACGCACCAATAGGAGTAGACACCTCATATGACTCATGCAACAACTCGGGGTTAACATGGATCTTTTGGGCAACAAAGGGGGTAACAACAGAAAGAGTGGCACGTGGATCTATCAATGCATACACATCAAAGTCTAAGATTTTTAACATATTGGTAACAACATAGGGGACTTCATCAACCCCTTGCCTCCAATGCAAAGCATAGAATTGGTTGTGCCTTGGGGCACCATCTTGTTGGCCACCTCTCCCTAATGGGACCACATTAACACCTTGTGGATAAACCTCCTTGCCCTTGTTGTGATTTGAAGGGCAATCTATCGGCTTATTCCCCATTTCCTAATAACCTTAAAAAGCATCAATATTCCTCAAACATGGGCCACCATGACCATTACCACACTTTGGACACACATCAATAGGATCCACACCCCTTGGATGATCATTTGCAACCCTCTTATCAAATTCAAGAGTAGACCTTTGCCCTTGATGGAACCGGCCATTCCTTTGGAACTTACTCTCAAAACGTGCCCTTTTGGCCTCATGCTCCCTTCTCTTCCTCAATTTCTCCTCTTCCATTTGTTCAGCATGGATCATCAAATGTGACAAGTCTATGTTACTAATCGACATGGCGGACCGACATTCTTCACTAACCAAGTCGGAGACATCCATAACAAATTTATTCATTCTTGACCTTGGTTCGGCAATCAAGTGAGGAGCAAACTTTGAAAGTTGGGTGAACTTGAAGGCACACTCCCTCACACTTATGGACCCTTGTCTCAAATTTATAAATTCCACCAACTTATCTTCCCTAAGTTCGAGGGGGAAGAACCGATTAAGGAAGGCCACCTTGAACTCCTCCCAAAGCACCACATAGTTGAGTCCTTTTTCCTCCCTCCAGTAGTTGTACCATATTTATGCTACCCCTTTGAGATGGTAGGCCGCCAACTCCGCCTTATCCTCCAGCCTCACACCCATGATGGATAAGATTTTGTAGAACTCATCAATGAACTCTTGGGGGTCCTCACTCACCTTTGACTCATGGAATTCCGAGGGGGGATTCATTCTCATAAAGTCTCTTACCCCAAAGGCCAGTGTAGGAGCTCGAGGGGCTTAGGTCCCTAGGTTGGCTTGATTAGCCACCACTTGTGCAAGCAAGGTGAGAGCATCCCAAAGCTCTCCACTATTCGGTTGCTTCTCATGCGTGTGGGCTTCTCTTCCCCTCGTATTAGGCATGATCTAGCATAATAAAGAACAATCATCAAGGGGAAAGCTTACTTCAACTCTATAGAAGACTTAGAATCTGAAGAAGGGAAACATTTCCTAAAATATCTTATAGCGTCCTACTCAAAGTTGTGGTGCATAACACAACCATGAATAAGACTCTAATCAACGTGGTGTGTTGGACTCTGAGGATCTAACATCCCAGTGCTCTGATACCACCTTTGTCAAGACCCAAGCTAGGGCCTAGCCATGACACGACAGATTGGGAATCCGAAGGGACTCGAAGCAAGCCTCTTAATATATCATTACACATCCTTGGTTGTTAAAAAATAAAGTATCAATAAAACATTAGGAGCAAGGCCAAAGGAGCAAAAGGGAAACATCCATATAACGAACAACAAGAGTCAATGGAGACGAGGCTTATGGAATAAATACATAACATATCCAATAACACCTCAACTACATAGATAAGAGCGAGGGACAAGACAAAGCAACTAGGCTCACCCTCATAGTCAATATATAAGTCAAAGAGAGAAGTCTTAATACATAGCAATAGATCATAAGTAATGACCCTGGAATGGAGGACTCACCAACAATCTTGATAGAACTCGTACTAGCCACGTGGAGCAGGATGATCAAGCGGTTTGCCTGTTCCTACTAGGTCACATCATGTAGGCATAAAGTATGCATTAGTACATTTGAATGTACAAAATATGTAGGATGCAATGCAACAAGAAGTAGGTGTCATAGAAAAATGCATAATCATAAGCAATGAATAGCTTATTAATAATATGGCATGTATGAATGATTCTTGAAGTAAAACCATACTTATATAGATCATAATACGAGTGTAAGAAATGACCATTATAGTGCAAGCCAAGGCCTACCACCTCCTTGAATAGGCGCAAGGGGTACGAACCCTTTCTTAAGGTTAATGGAGTACAAACCCCCACACTGAGGTTGACGGAGTACAAACTCCCTATCAAGGTTGACAGAGTAAAAACCCTCCATTAAGTTTGATGGGTACCAACCCCCAACAAGGTTACCCGGACCTACCACCCCCCGAGCTAGGTGACCAAGGTACCAACCCCTCAATAGGTTACCGAAGCCTACAACCCCCCGAGCTAGGCTTATCCCCAGCACTATATATATATATATATATATATATAAGACTTTTCCTAGGTAAGTTAAAGTCAAGGTGGTCTGGTCTAGCCCATACACGATTAGCCAGGTGTTTTCCCATGGTACGAATGAGCAAGAAGAAGAAAATGGGGATCGATTCAAGGTAAATGGCCAGCGAGTGAAGCAATATATGGGTGTGGCAGAAGAGGCCTCAGATATTGATGTCTTGCTCCTTGACTAAGTCTCAGTAGCCAGGAAATGCGTCGTGCCGTGATGTTAAATCAATCTCTCCATGGGAGGCAACCCATGCATTATAATATTTATGAATATATATATATATTGGTAGGGTTTTGTTGATCAGAAGAGAACACATCAATCGAATTTTGTCACCCATTTCCTTTTCCTATTCATCACTACCTTGAACAGGATCGTGACACTAGGTGGGGTTTAATGATGGTCACCATTAAACAACAAGAGTCATGAAGGAAAATGGATAATACATCCAATTACACAACTCAAGAAGTGCATATTTAGGTTATTAAGCTAGCTACTCATGGTTTCCACAACACCTAAGTTGTGGAGTTTTAGCTACTCATGACTTGCGCAAGAAAACAAACAATGAAGAAGCACACATAGTTGAGAAATTACCCAAGAAGAATGAAGAACAATGAAACTCTTCTTAAAATCACAAGCATGAATAATGAAATTGGTCTACAAATGATTCAAAATCTTGAGTCTCCAAAGTAAAACCCTAATTTTCTACTCTAAAACTTTACAGTGTTCTAAGAACTAGGAGCTTCTCTCTCTAAATATCTCTAAAAAAATTGTTGAATCTCTTTCTAAAATCTTAATAAATACTATTTATACTATTTACAAAAATATCCTTAAAATAATTAAAAAATTCAGGTCGGTAGCTACGACGACTCGTAGGGTGACCTGCAGGTCGTAATCGGGCTTTCATTATCAGCAATTAGAATTTTTGACTTTACTCTACGATTCACCCACATGAGTCATAGTCTGGTCCATGACTCGTAGTACCTTCTCATCATCCACACTTGAAGTTCTTGGTCTAATTTTTATCAACACTGTTAATCGCTGCGAGGCCCCCTTCTACTAGTCGTAGTGAGGACTACGACTCATACCTTGGCTCATGTGGCTTAACTTTAAATTTTCAGATTTTTGGTTTGGAAACTGTTAATTGCTACAATAATCCGCTATGACTCGTAGCTTGGGCTACGACTCGTAGTGGATCTCGTAGATCCTCAAATTTAACAAACTTTGCTATTTTCCTGCAAAATAGGCCAACCTATATTTTCTTCAAAAGAAAAAACAAAACACATAAAAAACCATAAAATTCACATTGAGAACATTCAAAATTCCTTGTTTTAGGCATCAAATGTGCAACATTTTGATAGCACATCAGCTACAATCAGCTATCTTCTGACGCACTCTCTTTAATGATATTATACACTTTTGAAGGGTTTGTGATCCATACCAGAAGACTAGCACCATCTCCAAAAGGCATGAGATGCCCTTGAACAACATCTTTTTTGTAGAGATCTTTGATGTATTGGGAATGGACTTCAAGTGTCCATTACTTCTTTTGATAATGAATATATCTTGGTTGAAGTTGACTATGTTTCTAAATGGGTGGAAGTAGTAGCTCTGCCCACCGACGACTCTAAGGTAGTGAGAAAGTTCTTGAAGAAGAAGATCTTCAAATGGTTTGGGACTCCGAGAGCCATCATCAGTAATGGGGTGCACATTTCCTTAACTAAACGGTGAAGAATCTTCTAGCAAAATTTGGAGTTGCATCACAAAATGGCTACAACATACAATCCTCAGACGACCAGTCATCTAGAGGTGTCTAATAGAGAGGTAACACAAATCCTTCAGAAGATCATCAATGCCACGAGGAAGGATTGGTCTATCAAGCTTGATGAGTCTTTGTGGGCATATAGGATAACATACAAGACACCTATTAGCTCATCTCTATATCATTTAGTCTATGGGAAGTCATGTCATCTCCCTATAAAGCTTGAGAACCAAGTGCCTTGGGCCATAAAAAGGCTCAATCTCTATCCAAAGCTCACGAGAGAAAGAGATTGGAACAATTGAAGGAGTTGGATAAATTTTGGCTCCAACCTTTTGAGAATGCCAAGTTGTTGAAGGAGAAGACTAATAAATGGCATGACCGACACAACATCAAGTGAAATTTTAAGCGGGGACAACAGTATTTCTCTTTAACTCTCATTTAAAACTGTTTTTAGGAATGTTGCAATCAAAATGGAGTGGGCCGTATGTTGTGGTGATCGTGATGCCACATAAAGTAGTGGAGCTTAAAGATAAGATCATGAACCAAACTTATTTTAGTGAATGGTTAGCGTGGCAAACACCACTATGGTGGTGATATGAGCAAGGATGTAGAGGCCAGGGGCTTGGCCAAAGATGAATGATGAGATGCTAAGCAATGCCACAACGGTAAATTAGGCACTGCATAGGAGGCAGCTCGTGGTGAGGTAATCATAGTTGGTTCAGATTTTGCTTTGTTTTTAGTTTTATGTTAAAAATACTATAGAAAATTTAAAAACTGCACCAAGTGCAGGTCTGTAATAGTGGCGCGTCGTGAACATTATGCATTTTGGTGCAAGAATTTTGCTTCTTCAATTTTTGACAATCCTTTAGGTATTGTTTGTATTATTTTGGCCATATTTACTTGTTTTACTGCCTTGTAGCATATTATGGTGTTCGGTGATTTTTTTGGGCTACAGAGCTAAAAAAAATTATTTTTTGAGATACCGAAATAGTGGCGGTCCACGACATGCGTGCGACGCGCCACTGTTAAAGAGAGGTTCATTGGGCAATGTCTAGGTAAGGCACAAAATGAAAAAAATATAAGGTAAAGTCCGTGCCCTCGCCGTGTCCCCCATGCATCCCAACCCCTATTTAAACCCCTCTCTCCCCCTGTTTTTTCCCCTTTTTCACACACCACCAACGGCCACCCAATCTTTGTCAATTTTCTCTCCATTTCTCTCCTCTAAACTTCTACAAATTCAAATTAATCTGTGTCACGTCTCAAATTCTTCAATGTTTTCATTCTCTCCTCTAGTATTCTCAAAACAAGGTAAGTGTTTCCCACAAATTTTACTTGAGTTTGTCTACTTTTTCTTGAATTTAGTGTGAAATTAAGTGGTTAAGTTGTTTTTGTTGCATATTGTTGTCAGGTTATTGTTGGGTATTGAGAGGCCTAATTTCTTGAATGTAGTGATTTTTGTGCTTGATATTGTTGGGTGAAAACACTAGGGCAAAAAATTGGGGAAATTTTGTGAAAAATTGGGGATATCGTATTCTTTTGCTTAAAGTGTGCATAATGTGAAGAATTGTTGTTGGGTTTTACCAAATTCAAAGTGTGGGGTTAGTTGTTGAAGCATGATTCCTTGATTTGTGGCCACATGGATTGACTTGTGCTATCTATTATTTGTTGGTTGGTTTGAATCCTTGTAAGTATGGTCTTTAACAAGGTTGTGAATGTTTTTTGTTGAGGAAATGGCTAGAATTGAAGCATGATAGCTGTATTGTTGAACTAAACTGTGTAATTATGCTGTCAGATTTTCAGTTAGTACCCCATATTGAGTTGGGACGTATGAGTACCTTCTCATCCCGTGGCTTGAATCTAAGTGTAAGGGCTATGTTTTGTGCATATGTGTTAATCATGTTTAACTCTATTTAGAGGATAATATGGCTTCTCGTGCATGCAGGACAGAATAGGCTAGTCAAATGGGTGCCTCGAGCAGGTGGAGATAGGCTAGGGACATCCCAGAGGTGCCAAAATCCCCGGAGCATAGGGGCCAGAGATCCTTCTATAGGCTCAAGGCTGTGGATAGGGATCAGTAGCACTGGTACTGGGTGCACAATGAGACTATGTATTTCTCGAACGTCCCTATTGATGTTGATTCATTAGCATGGGATTACCCATAGATATATCAACGATTCATGGAGTATCAATTGACCTTTTTATTTAAGGAGCCAATGCACTGTAACCTCAGTATTATTTAGGAATTTTATGCCAAAATGAAGAAAGAGCCACAATCTAAAGTGGTTACAGTCCGGGGGGTGGAGGTGAACATCTCACCAGTGGCTATTAATGGGGACTTGGCATCGTGGATGTCATCTCGTGTCCTTTCATAGAGCTCCAAATTCATCCTCCTTACAAGGCTATCCATCACACCCTATCTAGCATGAATTCCACATATAAATGGATCACTACTCTTATAGGGGCTACTATCAGTCCTTCCCGTTCGGCCACATGAATAGGGAGGGTTGTGTTTGGGTGAAGATTGGAAAAAACTCTTTCTTCTTGGGGTAGCACTTCACAGCTTTCGCGAGGGATAAAGAGTATTTAGCCTTTACACTCATGACCAGGGTTGAGCACAACTTTGGAGCCATTTTTAACTCAGGTTTGAGAAAGGCTTGGGTACATCGCGGGTGCAGGTGTGCATTTAGAGGTCTTATTACTGAGTTTTGTTGCCGTGTAGGTGTTACTACAGAGGTTCTTGACTACTTCCCACACATTGAGGCCCTCCTTATAATGTTACCAACATAAGGGGTTGGACAAGTCTACTGGCCCTGCGCTCACTACAACGGGGAAGAACCATAGGGATGAGCTGATTATAAGACACATGTATAGGCTCGAGATGCTATGACACAGGATAGGTAGGTTCCCGTCCACAAAACAGGAGCTTGATAAGGTAGAGGCATGGTACCCTCTCAATGTCCATGCCAATGCGGCATTGGGCATCAAGCCTCCGTTTGTCGAGCGCATAGGGGATGGATATCCCCACGAACGCTGATGAAGCACGGGCAGCTTCTGAAGTAGACGAGGATGAGATCAAAGAGGAGGAGCCTATCATTGTTTGGGGTGAGCTCGTCTTGCTAGGGGCAGAGGAATGAGCACCCCGCTCGTATTCCACAGGTTTTGTATAGCTAGCATTGATGGCAGTGCTAAGCTTAAGTATGGGATGGGAGTATTCTATTGATTATGCTTTATTTTGTTTAATTCAGCTTTGTACTAAATCTGCTTTTCTTTATGTTTCTTGTTTTCTATTGGGCATAATTTGTATTTTTCATTTAGTCTGTAAATTATTAGGTATGTTGATGATTGAATGTTAGTAGTCATGTGAATGTTTAGTATATGCATTATCTTAGTTAGGATTACTTATGTTCATTGAGTATTGTCATTGTGAATGTTAGTAGTAGTCATAGTTGAGTGAGGGGGCACTATGATGGATGACTGATGACCGTTCTAAGGGTATTCGTCAAAGTGAGTCTTATTTAGAGTGATAGAAGTTCTATAAAAAAGCATTGTATGTCGAGTATATGAACCAAGATAACTATATCACATGACTCTAAGTAGCTAATACTTGAATCTTGTACGTCATGAATGTATGTGCTTAATTTTAAATTCACGTGAATGATGTGATAGTGATTCTAGTATTAACCTTATGAAAAGAATGTGCCAGGAGCGAGTAAGATAATTTTTTGGCCTATGTTGCAATAGATACTAGAACTTGCCCGGTATGTGGACTAGACTTGGTAGGAATTGAACTTGGAGGAAAGGATCTAGGCATTTCTTTGGTAGCGCTAGTAATTTTGAAGCTTTTTACCCACGTAATCTAAGTATTCATAGTTAGCCCCTTTGAACTTTAGCCTTTTTATTTTGTTAGCCACATTTTAAGCCTAACCCATTCTTTAATATTAAACTGTGTTTGATCCTAATTCCTAAGCTCTTTTAGCACGATAAGTCAGAGGAAAGAGAGCTTCAATGGACACCCAAAGGTTAAATGGTAGTATAAAGTATTAAAGAAAAAGCCAAAAAATTGTTTGCCTAAACTAGTGCTGATCCACGATCAGTGTGCAATCCGAACCCATTACATAGGCCCACTAGATTGGAAAAAAATTAAAAAAATTATATAAATAGTGTTCTTAAGTTTTATCTTTTGTAAATACAATAATAGGTGTTAAGGGAGGGAGGATTAAAGGTAAAGGAAGAAAAGAATTGTAGTGTGAGCTATGAGCGCTTGGGAACTGGGCCATGTTAGCTATATTCATAAACATACCCCACCAACACGTAGCCTACATTACAACCAATTAAAAGACCTATGTGATCCTTTGAGTTAGATTCTAAATTGGTTGAATTTCACACGTTAAGTGCAAGCTTATGGGAACTAGAAGCAACATAAGACATGTTTTGGGAGAGAGAAAGAGTGGCTTTTGTACCCTTTTCTAATCTTCTAGCTAGGTTATAGTGGTATGCATGATAAATTCTTTTGGTGCGGGCACATAATTATCTAGCTTAGACAAGTAGATGATTCTGCATGATTCCACATTAATACATAATTGCTAGATGAAAGTTAATGTTGCTAGGGGTTTTGAGAATTGTTTGCCATGGTTCAAAATGGTTGGTTGTAGGATGTGAATTGTACATACTGCCTAGGGAGTCTCATGCATGTGCCTTGATTTGGCCGAGAGCTCTAAGTGTGGGGTGGTGATCTTAGGCATATTTATACGCCTAACTGGCCAATAATACCCATAAATAGAGCCTAGTTAGAGGGTAATTCCATAGTGTCTAGGTGTTTTTAGTTTGATTTCATTTATTATGATAATCTGGGTATACCACCCCACGTCTTACAATAATAGTACTATGCAAATGAAACATGAAATGGCTTTTCAAATCAGCGTCAATTTTTAAAAGTGCTTGAATCTCGAATTAGAGCACGATATGTATGTCTAACGTTGAAGAGGGTCGAGTGTAAATAAGTTTTTAAGTCAAATGGAAGAGATCACAACTTTAAATAAAGTAAGAGAATTGAGGTGTTTGTAGGAGTTAGGAAGCTAGCAGGTGAGACACCTACTTGCTTAGCTTAAATTTGCTAGCTAAACAGAGACAAGGCTCGACGTCGAATCTGTCCAAGTCCGATTATAAATAAAGTACGTATTAAGGGTGTAACTTTAGCCAATGTTTTATCATCGTAAATGGAAAATACTTACAGCCCAAGATTAATAATAAAAGGTCCCAAGTACATCACAACCCACTTGACTAATTGGGCCCAAAACTAACTAAGGTGAAAGGGGAAAAATGGGCAGCCAAGGCCAAACCTCTTTGAACCGAATAAGGCCCAAGTGAAAGGGGAAAGAAGATGCATCACCAACTTAGTAAAGTAACGCTAAAAATGCCTTAGTGAGTTGGCCAAAGTTCCCCTTTAAAAAGGGTTTCAAATAGCTCCCATAAGCTATTTTAACTTGAACAAAAAAAATCAGATTGTTTTCCAAGTTTTCTCTCAACACTTTCTTGACCTTACAAGTAGCCACAAGAAAGTTTTAGGGTTCTTGGAGAAGCCCTACACCTTGAGGGTAAAGCTATGTAAGAATAATTATATTTTTTAGTATGGTTTTCTTATGTAAAATAAGAGGCTAAGCTGATTATACCTTTGCTGAAATTGTTGGACAGCATGTGTTCCAAAAGTTATACATTTTTCTTGTTTATTTAGAAGCTTTTTTCTCTATTTTGTTGGATTGATTATGAATTTAGGATATTATTCTTAATGATTATTGGTTCTGTAATGATGTATAAAGGCTGTTACACCATTTTTACAGTCCGCGAAAGTGAGTTCTTGTGTGATATCGTAATTGTGCTCATAATAGGAACTTGTGGGCTGATTGATTGAGGACTATGGTCTCACGTCCTCCACCTACTTTGAGGACTATTTTTGAACTATTTTAGGACTGGTTTTATGTGTATATATGGTGGGGACTTTTTGGTTAAAGTTGGAGCAGGTTTGGAATTGTCGACGTCAAAATGTAGTGAAGCGATGTAACATTATGCCGCCAATTTATATGTTGCGCATAATTGTTATATGTTGTTCTTTGTTGGCTGTTGTAAGACTATTATGGCACTACAATAGGATGCTCATTATAAGTATATGAGAATGTGTATTAGAAATTACGATTAGGAGCAAAAAGGTTGAAAGAATATGCTCGGGTTTATAATTATCCACTTGCTTCCCGTATGTTATTTTTTTATGAGATTGGGCTGCCAAGATGTATCTATTGGCTGCTAATGCTAGTTTTATCACCTACTATGTTGTAGATAAATATTTGGAGGAAGGGAAGGTTATCTCGAGGTAATAGCAAGGTCGTACAGCGATGTATGTAAGGCTACTTAATTTCATATTATTTGGCATGAAACATAGATCCCTATAAAGGAACTTACCAACTCCGACACAACTATTAACTATGTTACAATTCTTTCACATGTTCATATGCTCCCATACATAGTCACTTGCAATCCTACATACATATTTGGATACCTATATTCACGAGTTCGTTCTACTAAATAAAGTTCATGTGTTGTTCTACCTCCGATGCATTTCATTATTTATGTAACCTACTCCTTTCATTATGGTTTTTTCTTTTGTGATTATTTACGCGTCATGTGTTGTATCTACAGTCCTACAGCTCCAACATTATGACCACCAAAAGAATCATCTCAAAAGTAATTGAAAGATAAGTATATTGCTTATTGATGGGTGGTAACCAGAGAGGTGGAAGAATCACCTAGCCAGGGTCGATCCTATCATAGTGGGTAGCCCAAGAGGTTAAAGGAAAAGCCTAGCCAAGGCTGATCCCAATATAGACTTACCACTGATCAGCAGGTCATTTGTATTACATGTTGTGCGCAGATTATGCAGTAAAGGTAAAGTGATAAAAAGAATATAAAGTACATGATCCCACAGTATAACTAAAGGTGGTCTCTTATCCTACACCAGTGCATAGTTTCATTTGAGTTGTTACTTCATATACAGTATTTTCCTGCCTTACATATTCAGTACATTATCTTGTACTGGCTTTCCTTACGGGGGACCTGCATTTCATGCTGCAGGTATAGGTGCTAGTAGATCTCTCCAATAGGAGTACAAGATATCCAGCTGTTATTACCAAGATCCAGGTTGCTTCGAAGCTTTGTGTGTCTAGAGCTTTTATTTTTGTATTGTATAATTAGCCGAATAGGGGCTTGTCCTAACCCTTATTAGATACTTTTCCTTATCTAGAGGCTTTGTATACTATGTAAGTTAAAGTGTGTTCATGTCTCGTACCTTAGACACCGTGGCCCAAACGACCGAGCCATATGTATTTCCTTTTAGCTTATTATTACTGTTTACTTTCTTAATGGCATGTCGAATGTAGAAACCCCTTATAATATGTATAGAGAGCGCATAGATACAGGTTAGTTCTCCCGGGTCTTATTAGCAATGGGTGACAATTCGCATTAATGGGACTTGGGGCATAACAGAAGTGTTATTAGAGCGGGTCATCCTAGGGAGTCTACAAAGCCGTGTTTATGTAGAGTCTTGTTTATCGATGTATTGTGCACCACATTTATAAGCAAGAGGCTACGTGGCATTCAGGAGTTGTCACTTTCTTTTCATTCCTTAGATCATTCCATAGAGCTAGGTGTAATAGGTGGATTGTGTCTAACCCCTAAATTGTTTTGTACAGTAAGTATGCCAAAAACCAAGAAGAACAAAGGTAAAGGGAAGGGAATAGAAGTAGTGGTTGGTATACCCAGTCAGGGGAGATCATGAAATGAGGCTCAAGATGAACTCTGTCATAGACATCTCTAACTCCTTCAGCTTTTGATGAACCTAGAAGTAGTGAAATTCCCCAGAACCAAGTATCGATGCTAACGTGCAAGATCTAAGAAATGCAGTCAAACTATTGACCTGTATAGTTGCAGGCCAAAGTCAAAGATAGGATGGTCCAGTTACAGGTGCAGGTGGTGCGAATAGGGCAGCTAGCATGAGGATACGTGACTTCCAAAATTTGGACCCTCCATCTTTCACTAGGTCAGACCCTAATGAAGATCCCCAAGACTTCTTTGATCAAATTCAGCGCACTTTAGATGTTATGCATATGAGTGGTATAGAAGTTATTGAGCTAGCACTATATAGATTGAAGGGTGTGTCTATATTGTGGTACGAAGCGTTGGCTGCGTTTAAGCAATCAAAAGATATAGATGCTCCCCCAACTACTTGGAGAGAGTTCAAAGAGGCCTTTCTTGACCATTACTTGCCATTAGAGATCCGAGAGGCCCGTGCAAATCAATTCTTGAATCTCCACCAAAGGAATATGAGCATGAGGGAGTATAGCCTTCAATTTAATTCCCTGTTCAGGTATGCTCCGAATGTAGTTGCTACTATGGCAGATAGAGTTCATTGATACGTGGATAGATTAGATACATATGAGGTTAGAGACTGCACCATTGTTTCCTTGAACAAAGACATGGATATAGCGAGAATGCAAGCTTTTGCATAGAAATTAGAGGATTAGAGGCAAAGGAGAAGGACACAAGAGTTAGAAAGGGCGCAGTACAAGAGGGTCAGGTCTATAGGGCAATTTACACCACCCCAAGTTGATCTTAGGCCTCGGTTTTCTAATAGACCGCCTAGGCCATCATCCTCCTACTCTGTAGCCAGTGCTCCACTACAACTTCAAGTGTCTAGGAGAAATCATTTTAGTCTAAGAAGTGAAGGGCAAGGCGCCCGGATAGCGGGATATTCAACAGGCCAGTAAATGACCCCTATGCAGCCTTGTAAACAGTGTGGAAGAAGTCATTTAGGTATCTTTCCTATTGGGACAGACGCTTGTTATTGGTGTGGTGCGCCAGGGCATATGATAAGAGATTGCCCGAGGCATATGGGTGATATAGCACAATATACTAGGTCAGCTGCTGCATTATCATCATCAGTTCCTCTATTTGGTAGGGGTCAACAAGCACCTACATGTCGTGGTATAGATGTTAGAGAGGCAGCTAGCTCTAGTGGAGTCCAGAATCGCACTTATGCGCTGGGGAGTCGGCAAAATTTAGAAACTTCACGTGATGTGATCATAGGCATATTGTCCATCTTTTCAGATAATGTATATGCATTAATTGACCCTGGTCCTACACTATCATACATTACCCCACTAGTTTCTTGGAAGCTTAAGAGAACACCCAAATTATTGAACAAACCATTTGAAGTGTCCACACCAACTGGTGAGTCTATTATGGCTAGAAGGGTTTATTATGACTGTGTAGTAACTGTTTGCGACCATGACACATTGGCTGGCCTTATTGAGCTAGAAATGGTGGAGTTTGATATTAAAATGTGTGTGGATTGGTTAGCTTCTTGTTATGCCATTGTGGATTGTCGAACTAAGAGATTATACTTCCACTTTCCAAGTGAGGCAGTTCTCGAATGGGAAGGCAACATTGGGTCGCTAAAGAGTAAGTTTATCTCTTATTTTAAGGCCAGAAAGATGATATCTAAGGGGTTTATATGTCATTTATTTGGAGTGAGGGATATGGAGGCAGAATCAACAACTCTTCAATCAGTTCCAGTAGTTAAGGAATTTGTTGATGTGTTCCCTGAAGAACTTCCAAGCTTACCTTAAGAACGAGAAGTATATTTTGGTATTGACTTACTTCCAGACACTCAACCTATTTCTATCCTTCCATATAGAATGGGCCCGGCAGAATTACGTGAATTAAAAGAGTAGTTAAAAGACTTGTTGGAGAAGGATTTTATAAGACCTAGTGTGTCCCCTTGGGGTGCACCAGTGTTATTTGTACGTCAAAAGGATGGAATCTTGGTAATGTGTATTGACTATCGACAGTTCAATAGGGTGAAAATTATGAACAAATACCCCCTTCCCAAGATTATTGATTTATTTGATCAGTTATAAGGTGCCAAATGCTTTCAAAAAATTGATTTGTGATCAGGGTATCACCAAATGAGGGTGAAGGAGAAAGATACGCCTTAGACAGCTTTAAGAACACGCTATGGCCACTTTGAATTTCTTGTTATGTCATTTGGGCTAACAAATGCACCAATAGTTTTTATGGATCTGATGAATAGGATACTCAAGCCATTCCTGCATGTGTTTGTGATAGTATTTATAGATGACATTTTGGTATATTCAAGATCAAAAGAGGACGATGCAAATCACTTACAACAAGTGTTATAGTTTCTTCGTGATAGAAAATTGTATGCCAAATTTTATAAATGTGAATTTTGGCTAAACTTAGTGGTATTCTTGGGTCATATTATGTCTGATGAGGGAATGACGGTTGATTCACAAAAGAAAGAGGCTGTGAAAGATTGGTCAAGGCCAACGACACCCACGGAAGTTCGGAGCTTTCTAGGGTTGGTAGGTTATTACAGAAGGTTTGTTGAAAATTTTTCCTCTATTTCTGCACCTCTAACAACATTGACACATAGGGTAACCAAGTTCTAATAGAATGATGCATGTGAAAGGAGCTTCTAGGAGCTGAAAAATAAGTTAACTTCTGCATCTAAGTATGGTAGGATAATTGCTTATGCATCTAGGAAGCTACGACCACATGAGAAAAACTATCCAACACACGATCTTGAGCAAGCAGTGGTTGTGTTTGCTCTGAAAATATGGCGCCACTATTTGTATGCGGTTCACTTCGACATATATATTGATCATAAGAGCCTGCAATACATCTCTAAGTAGAAAGATCTAAACTTAAGAAACAGAGATGGCTTGAGCTAATAAAAGATTATGATGTTGTTATACATTACCCCCCGGGGAAGGAAAATATGGTAGCCGATACTTTGAGTCATAAGGCAATCATGAATATTGGTGATCAAGCCATGTAAGTCAAAGAGTGTCTAAGGATCTACGACAACTAGCTAGTTTGGGAGTTCGCCTTCTTTAGACTTCAAAGGAAGGTGTTATTGTGCATGATGCTACAAAGTCTTCATCGGTAATGGAGGTGAAAGAAAAATAGTTTGAAGATCCTGTTCTATGATAGCTTAAGGAAACGTTGAGTCAAGGTATGATAAAGGTCTTTGACCTTAAACAAAATGCAGTACTTTACTGCCAAAATAGATTATGTGTGCCTGATATTAATGGATTAAGAAAGAGGATAATGGAAGAAGCCCATCATTCCCGATATTCCATCCATCCAAGATCAACTAAGATGTACCATGACCTGAAGGGAATATTTTGGTGGGGAGGCATAAAAAAGGACCTTGCAGGATTTGTGGCTCAATATCCATATTACCAACAAGTGAAAGTAGAACACCAAAAGCCAGGAGGTTATATGCATTGTACAAAGCTTCCAACATAGAAGTGGGATATGATCAAAATGGATTTTGTTACCGGGTTGCCTCATTCATTTCAGAACTTTGACTCCATGTGGGTAATAGTTGACAGACTCACAAAGTCAGAACACTTCTTGCCATTAGGAGTGATTATACAACTGAGGAGTATGCCAAACTATACCTCAAAGACATAGTCAGACTACATGGAGTCCCACTCTTCATTATCTCTGATCGGGGGGCTCAATTCGCTATAAAGTTTTGGAAGTCCTTCCAAAGGAGTTTAGGGACACAAGTGAATATGAGTACAACATTCCACCCTCAAACAGATGGTCAATCAGAACTCACCATTCAGACACTTGAAGACATGTTGCGAGCTTGTGCATTGGAATTTAAAGGTAGTTGGGTGGACCATTTGCCAGTTATTGAATTTGCCTATAATAATAGCTACCACGCGAGTATCAAGATGGCACCTTATGAAGCTTTGTATGGAAAGACATGTAGGTCACCAATTGGATGGTTTGAGGTGGGTGAAACCACCTTGATTAGGCCAGATCTAGTACAACAAGCCATGGAAAAAGTTAACGTAATACAGCAGCGGCTAGAAACAGCCGAAAGTCATCACAAATCATATATGGATGCTACTAGGAGAAGACTGGAATTCTCAGTGGGGGATTGGGTACTTTTAAAGGTGTCTCCAATGAAAGGGGTTATGAGATTTGGTAAGAAAGGAAAACTGAGCCCACGTTACATAGGGCTATATTAGATTATTAGGAAGTTTGGACAGGTAGCATATAAACTAGAGAAACTCCAAGATCTTTCAATGGATCATCCAGTTTTCCATGTCTCAATGCTTCGAAGATACATAGGTGACCCATCTGAATCTGTCCTATTGAGGACGTACAGGTTACAGAAGATCTCACATATGAAGAAGTACCTATTGCTATTCTAGATCATCAAGTTAAGAAGCTAAGGAATAAAGAAATAGCTTCAGTAAAAGTACTTCGGAGAATCCAACAAGCAGAAGAAATAACATGGGAGGCCGAGGACGCGATGAAATCAAAATACCCTTACTTATTTAAAGCTAAAGAGGGAGTCCAACATGCAGAATTGGGACACTAATAGGTACGTGTGATTGAATACTTAGTGTGTTGTCAAAAGTTTGTGTAAGTAAAGGTTTAAACTTGGTTAAGCTATCCAATTTTGCTAACATTTGAAGACGAAAGTTCCTGGGGGGGACGATGTAACACCCCACGTCTTACAATACTAGTACTATGCAAATGAAACATGATATGGCTTTTCAAATTAGTTTCAATTTTTAAAAGTGCTTGAATCTCGAATTAGACGACGATATGGATGTCTAACGCTGCAGAGGGTCGAGTGTAAACAAGTTTTTAACTCAAACGAAGGAGATCACGACTAAAAATGAAGTGAGAGAATTGAGGTGCTTGTAGGAGTTAGGATGCTAGCAGATTAGACACCTACTTGCTTATCTTAAATTTGCTAGTAAATGTAGACGAGGCACGATGTCGAATCTGTCCAGGTCCGATTATGAATAAAGTCCGTGTTAAGGGTGTAACTTTAGCCCATGTTTTACCATCGTAAATGGAAAATAATTACAGCCCAAAATGAATAATAAAAGGCCCAAGTACATCACAACCCACTTGACTAATTCGGCCCAAAACTAAGTAAGGAGAAAGGGGGAAAATGGGCAGCCAAGGCCCAACCAATTTGAACCCAATAAGAGCCAAGTGAAAGGGGAAAGAAGATCCATCACCAACTTAGTAAAGTAAGGCTAAAAATGCCTTAGTAATTTGGCCAATGCCCCTCTTTAAAAAGGGTTTAAAACAGATCCCATAAGCCATTTTAACTTGAATATAAAAAAAAACAGATTGCTTTCCAAGTTTTCTCTCAACTCTTTCTTGACCTTACAAGCAGCCACAAGAGACTTTTAGGGTTCTTGGAGAAGCCCTACACCTTGAGGGTAAAGGTAAGTAAGAATACTTATGTTTTTAGTATGGTTTTCTTATGTAAAAACAAGAGGCTAAGCTGATTATATCTTTGCTTAAATTGTTGGACAACATGTGTTCCAAAAGTTGTTGTACATTTTTCTTGTTTATTTGCAAGCTTTTCTCTATTTGGTTGGATCTATTATAAAAGGAGGATACTATTGTTAATGATTATTAATTCTATAATGATGTATAAAGGCTTTTGCACCTTTTTAATAGTCCACGAAAGTGAGTTCTTGCGTGATATCGTAATTGTTCTCGTAATTGGAACTTGTGGGCTGCTTGATTGAGCACTATTGTCTCAAGTCCTCCACCTATTTTGAGGACCATTTTTGAACTTTTTTAGGACTAGTTTTATGTGTGTATGGTGGGGACTATTTGGATATAGTTGGAGCAGGTTTGGAATTGTCGATGTCAACATATTGCGAAGTGATGTAACGTTATGCCGCCTATTTCTATGTTGCATATAATTGTTATGTGTTGTGCTTTGTGGGCTATTGTAAGACTATTATGGCACTAAAATAGGATGCGCATGATATGTATATGATAATGTGTATTAGAAATTATGATTAGGAGCGGAAAGGTTGAAAGAATACGCTAGGGTTTATAATTATCCGCTTGCTACCCGTATGTTTTTTTATGAGATTTGGCTGCCAAGATGTATCTATTGACTTCTATTACTAGTTTTATCGTGTACTATGTTGTACGTAAATATTTCGAGGACTCGAAGTAATAGCGAGGTCATACAATGATATATGTAAGGCTACTTGATTTCATATTATTTGGCATGAAACATAGATCCCTCCTTGGGACATAAAGGCACTTACTAACTCCGACACAACTATTAACAATGTCACAATTCTTTCACATGTTCATATGCTCCCATACATAGTCATTTTCAAACCTGCATACATATTTGGATAGCAAGATACATGAGTTCGTCCCACTAATTAAAGTTCATGGTGTTGTTCTACCTCCAATGCATTTCATTATTTGTGTAACCTACTCCTTTCATTATGGTGTTTTCTTTGTGAGGATTTACATTTCATATGTTATATCTACAGTCCTACTGCTCCAATAGTATGACCAATAAAAGAATCATCTCAAAAGTAATTGAAAGATAAGTATATTGCTTATTGATGGGTCGTATCCCGAGGGGTGGAAGAATCACCTAGCCAGGGTCGATTCTATCAAGGGGATAGCCTAAGGGGTTAAAGGAAAAGCCTAGCCAGGGTCGATCCCAATATAGACTTACCACTGATCAACTGATCTTTTGTATTACATGTTGTGCATAGACTATACAGTAAAGGTAAAAGTAATAAAAAGAATATAAAGTACATGATTCCATAGTATAACTAAAGGTGGTCTCTTATTCTATAGCAGTGCATAGTTTCATTTGAGTTGTTACTTCATATACAGTATTTCCTGCCTTTCTTTAAGCATATTATCTCATACTGACATCCCTTACGGGGGGTTTGCATTTCATGCTGCAGGTACAGGTGCTAGTAGATCTCCCAAATAGGAGTACAGGATACCCAGCTGTTGTTACCAAGATCCAGGTTGCTTCGGAGCTTTGTGTTTCTGGAGCTTTTATTTTTATATTTTATAGTTAGCCGAGGCGGGGCCTGTCCCGACCCTTATTAGATACTTTTCCTTATGTAGAGGCTTTGTAGACTATGTAAATTAAAGTGTGGTCATGTCTCGTACCTTAGACACTGTGGCCCCAATGACCTAGCCATATGTATTTCCTTTTAGCTTGTTATTGTTTACTTTCTTAAAGGCATGTCAAATGTACAAACCCCTTATATTATATATATAGAGCACATAGATACAGGTGGGTTCTCCCGAGCCTTATTGGTAACGGGTGCCAGTCCGCCTTAATGTGACTTGGGGCATGACTCTGGGGCCTATCAAGTGTAGGTTTTGTCAGATTATTGTCAAGACCCAAGCCTAGGGACTCGACTTAACCAGTAAATGGGGAACTTGAAGGAACCCCAAACAAGCCACATAGCATATCATTATACAGCCTTTGTTGCGGAAGCAATTAAAAATGAAAAATAGATATAAGCATAAACAAGAGAAATTGGGACTAAGGGAGCAAGGGATAAAGAGAGAGTAATACTTAAATATCATAGATGAGTCAAAGCTCAAGCATAATACACAATTTTTCCAACAAAACCTCTAAACATGGACACTTAGAGGGGGCAAAGACAAGCAATCGAGTTCACCCTCATAGTCAAAGTAGCAATAAAGAAGAGAGTATCAATACATAACATAAGAAATATAGACCAACATCCCCAAAATAGACGACTTATCAACTATCTTAAGAGAGAACGAAACTAGCCACGTGGAGGAGGAGGTTACAATCTTAGGATCACAATTTTTAGACTAGAACTGCATCGATAAGGTTACAATATCGGAATCGCTCTTAATTTGATAAGTTAACAATAAGCAAGTTAGTGGTTTAGTTAGTTATTTAATTTTTCCTCAAAGATTTCCACCATTTTTACACAAAACTCTCTAAACGTAATAACTTAGATTCTTAACTAATTTTTTTAAAATCCTTTAGTTTTGTTATCCAGACCCCTTAATTAGGGTCATTATATTACTTGTTTAGACCACGTCCACTTGAAATTGATGGTAAACATGATTAATAGCTAAACCATAATCTTAGATTGATTAATTCATTGATTGTGTAAAAATATTTATCTTCTTCGTTAATTGTTCGCCTATTAAATAAATAATTAAAATTAATGTAACTTAGTAAATAATTAATCGATAAGTCCTTTGGGTTCGACATCCAGCTTCTAAAAAGAGCAACTATATTACATAATTTGACCATGTACATATTGCATGTGCTAGGGAAGCAACAATGTTGATACCATATATGATCATGCCAAGGATGGCGTGGGTGATGCTGAAGAAGTGCCACAGAAGTTGAAGCCCATTCCTATACCTCCCCCCTTTTCTCTCAAAGAATCAAAAAGAAGGAGGAAGAGGGTAAATTTAAGCACTTTCTCTCCATGCTGAAATAATCTCCATCAACATCTCTCTCACTGAGTCACTGGAGAAGATGCCAGGATGTGTGAAGTTTCTAAAGAACTAGGTTAAGGAAAAAAAGCGCACTATCAGTAAGGATTCCCTCTCCCCCACCCAAGTGCTTCAACATTGCAGTACATTTGCTACAAGGTCCTTGGTGTAAAAGCGAGAGGATTCCAACACTTTTACCATGCCCTGAACTATTAAAGATGTGAAATTCGCAAGGGAACTGTGTGATCTTGGTGCCAGCATAAATCTGACACCCCTTGCGATCTTTAAGAAGCTAGGATTGGGGTCCTTACTCCGACAAACATGCAATTGTTGATTGTTAATTACACGGTGAAGAAGCCAGTAGGGGTACTTTATGACATACTCATCAAAGTTGAGAAATTCATATTCCCCGCAAACTAAGTGATCCAAGATAGTGAAGTCGACTTCGAAGTCCCAATCATCTTGGGGAGGCCCTTCCTAGACACTGCTCGAGCAATAGTGGATATGGAGGCTAGCTAACTCCTATTTTGAATAATGAAGAAGTTGTCTTTAACCTCTGTCAGTCAATGAAGAGGCCAAACGACTTAAAATAGTATGTTTTGGCACTTAGTGAAGTCTGAGTAACCAAGATGTCAAAGTCATGCAGCGATATTAAATCAGGTGCTACTTGGGAGGAAACTAAAGATATCTGACTTAATAGTGCTAGTTTTGTTTTGTTTTTAGCTTTTGGACTTGTAGGCAGTTTAAATTTTCACATTTTTGTTGTAATTCGTGGATATTGGGCTAGTTGCATATAAGGTAATGTGTTCTATGAGGAGTGTGCAAGTACATTATTGAGTTAGCCATTCTTGTCTTAAAAGACATCAAGAAGTTCTTTTAGGACTCGTTCTATGGGCCATATGTAAAACTACAATTCATACACTGCTCATAGAACACTTGCAATAAGCAAAACGTTGTGCATTTTAGTCCACGAGCCAATTTTACAACCTATAGATAAACCTATGGGCCACGAACAGCGCTCGTGGGACCCAGGTAAGTTCTCCTATTTTTAGCTAACTGTGGAGGTTTCTACAACCAACCCTACGAGTCGTATTCTATTTTATGGCTCATAGACTAGTCCATAGAACCCAGTCCCTAAAATTAATCATTCCATAAACCAGGATCGATGGGCTGTAAAATCCTCCAAGGCTCGTAATCAGGGTTTCGTAGAACCTGGGTCGTTTAATTTTGGACCGACCCGGTCAACCAATAAAATAAATGGATCAAATTAATTTGACCCCATTTTTCCACAAATTTACAAAAAAATACCCAACCCTTGTTTCCAAGCAATTTTTGACTAGCCACCACTATATTTTTTTGGCAGCCTCTCCGTCCACTTACTTCTGACGACACCTAGGGTTCTACCCTCTTCGATTCCTCTTTCAATTTTTGCATCTGGATTACTCATTTTGTTAAGTTCTTGGCCCTAGAAATCTTTTTAAATACCAAATTTGTTGTGATTAAAAGTTAAAATTAGTTGATGGGTATGGTAATCCGATGAATATGTATATAAACTCGTGTGTGCCATTGCTTATTCTTAAAATTAAATTATGAATAACATGTCCAAAAGTTTGAATAAGTGTACAACACTGGAAAATTGTGTATGTGGCCTTTTTTACATGTTTTAAATGACATATATGAAAATCTTGTTGCCACATATCGTTTGAATTGAATAGACCATGTGCTTGGAACTTTGATGTGGGATAGAACATGTGTAATTTGATTTCAATCCATTCAAAAGGGGTCGGTTGGCTGTCATGACCAAAGCCTAGGGCCTAGACGTGACACGATGAATGAGGAACTCGAAGGGACCCCAATCAAGCGTCTAAACATTTCATTACACAACGTTTGTCACGAAAGCAATTAAAGAACAATAAAAGAATAGAAATAAGAGCATAGGGACTAAGAGAAGTTCTTCATTTCATAAAATATCAAAAGAGTCAAAGATAGTCAAGCTTATAGCATCATTACATAACTTGTCCAACAACACCTCTAAACATAGAACTTAGAGAGAGACAAGACAAGCAACCGAGTTCACCCTCATGGTCAAAGCATACAATAAAGGAAAGAGAGTCTTTATACATAGCATAAGATCAAAGACACTGTCACAAAAATCGAGGACTCACCAACTTGCTTTGTAGAGATAGTACTAGCCATGGGGAGGATAAGGCTGATCGTGAGGAGCTGTAGTTCCTCCATGCTAACATTTTGTAAGCATAGAGTATGCATTAGTATGTTTGAATGTACTATGTATGTAGGATGCAATGTAATAGGAGATAGGAAACATAATCGAAATAAGTAATTTGGTAATAAATGAGCATATAGCAATATGGCATGCATGAGGGATGCTCGAAGTAGCACATGTTTATATAGAACCTAATAGATGTGAAGGAAGAGACCATCATCATCGACAAAGAAAACTGAGTACTTGGAATCTAAGGTAGACCACCCCATAGAAGTTATTGAAAAATCAACCCCTCAATTGGTTGATGGACATGACCACCCTCCATCGAAAGTGATTGAGGTATCAACTCCTCAATTGGTTGATGGCTTACCACTCTCATCCGAGGTGATTTAGGTATCAACCACTCAATTAGTTGACGGACATGACCACCCTCCGCCTGAAGTGATTGAGGTGTCAACCTCTTAATAGGTTGATGTCTCACCTCCCCCATCCTAGGCGATTGAGGTATCAACCCCTCAACTGATTATGGTCAACCTGCAACACTATTGATACATTTCATGAAAACAACACATATATAAAATCCTTTTATCATCATAAAATCACTTAATTCATATGTCAAGCATTAGGCCTTCAACAACTCAAGATACATTAACCAAACATTTTATCAAACAATTGCGGGTGTGTAATGGTAGTACAAAATCATGCAATTCTAGAGTGAAATCATACAAGAAAAATCGATGTAAAACCACCAACCAATTCTTGGTAATAACCTCATGCAATATACATCAAAATCCTTCATCAAATCTCAAGATTGTTCAAAGATACATAGCCCAAAATATGCTTAAATAGTCACACCTTTATAAAACTCCAACATAGTTCATCGTCAAATTCATAGTAAATAAGACCTATAAGTAAATCAACTTGGAAACATGAGATGTATATAAAAAGAAAGCTTAGGCACCATTGGTGAAAGGACCCAATGGTTTGAAACCCATATACCTTAGTTTTGGAGAATTTATTGAAGAAGATAGGAATGGAGACTTAAAGCTTCAATAAAATCCTTAAGATCCAAAATGAGTTTTGACACTTGAATTTTGAGTGAAATATTTGTCTAAGTGTTTTAGAGAATATTGGGGAATGTTCTGTATGATATGAAGGTGAAATATGGCTAAGAGTAGATTTTTTTATGAATGGGCAGACTTAGACCCAAGACCCCATGACCTTGGGCCAAGATTATAAACCTGGTAACTAATTATGCTGCTACGCGACAGGTCCGCAGCACGGACCAGTCACGGACTGCTACTGAAATTGCGAAATTGGCGAAATTAATTTTTCGCTACGGGTACTCTAAAATTTGGTTTATACCCATTCCCCACTCAATTTTGCCCCAGAACAGTAATATAAAGTTAGATTTTTGATATCATGCACGGATTTTGAGGTATATGGAAATTATAAATTCGAGCACTTCTGAGGTACATTTTCAGGTACTTTTTGGGGTCGTTTCAATATCTCCCCATTGGAATCATTTGTCCCTCAATATCAAAGAAACACACATAAGAGATGTAAATAAGATAATTTAAGCCCACACAAAAATGCAATAATACACTTAAACATCACTTTCAAAATCTCAACATAAAGGTTAAAATCATCATGAACTTGTCAACATAAACATGAATGCATGCAAATGATATAGGGGCTTAAACATAAGACTTGAAATCACTTAGGGGACTTATAATTAGTACCTTAGGCTTGAGTAGAATGGAAAAGATAGAAATATCATTTTTGTATGTCCGCTTTGGCCTCCTATATAACACTCTCGACATCCTGATTCCTCCAAAGGACCTTAACAGAAGTCAAATCCTTTTTCCTCAACCTCTTCACTTGATTATCCAAGATCTCTACTGGAACCTCCTCATAGGTCAAGTTGTCTTCAACAACACCCACAATCTAATGGAACGATAGCATTCAGATCAGCCACACATTTCCTCATCCGGTCTTTTATTTATCCATGTTGAGGAAATATGTGGCTTATCTAAATGCTATTGTTCCATTAGATTGTGGGTGTTGTTGATGTGCTGTCAAATCACAGCACATTTGATGACTAAAACAAGGGATTTTTTGAGTTCTTAGTGTGACTTTTTTATAGTTTTATGTGTTTTTGTGTTGTTATTGCAAAAAAGGTAGGTTGGCATGATTTTGGAGAAAAACTACATATTTTTCTGAAATGCAGAACTTATGAGCTCACCCACGAGTCGTAGCCCAAGCTATGAGTCATTGGACCAAAACTGAAGTCCTAGACTATGAGAAGAGCATATGAGACGTAGCTCAAGCAATGACTCGTACCAGTGGGTCATAAAAGTCAAGTCCAAAATGCCAAATGCCTGATACGAGACCCCAATTACGACTCGTAGGTTACCCTATGAGTCATACCTATAAGATGTACCTGCTCCCAACTATCTTTTCTGTGTAATTTATAGTGTTAAATTTGTAAATACTATATATACTTTATGTTAGGCTTTATTTTGGGAGGATCCCAGACTTTAATATTGAAGAGAGCATTTGAACATTCTCTCTAGATTACTTTAGGGTTTTTAGGTAGATTTTTATTTTCTTTTGGAAAACCCACTTTTGGGGAGTGCAAATCATACATTGTATTTATTCTTAATCTATTAAGCTTGTGGTTCGCAATTTGTGGTGTATCACTCTTCATTGATTTGGGTCAAATTCTCAACTATGTCTTGTATTTGTATCTTTGTTGGTTTTGCCTTAGCCATGAGTAGCTACGCACCCACAACTTGGGGTTGTGAGAACCATGGGTAGTTGACTTGATATGACCTAGATTTACAACATTTCTATGATTGGTGTTTTGCATGTATTGCCTATTTCCTGTCATTATGATTGTTGTTTGGTTGTGTCCAACACCAAATTCTGCCTACTATCACGATCTCGACAAAGGTAGTGAGGAATAGGAAAAGGGAATAGATGATAGGATTTGATTGATGTGTTCTCATCTAATCAATCAAACCTGACCAAGGGGAGGTTGACTAGGACAATAGGTAAGGTTTAGTTGGCACACCATGGTTTTCCACGAAGCGCCATGTCGAAATTCAACCTTCACCTTCACAAGAGTGCTGGAAGAACTTAAGTTACCATCCTGCATGCAAATTTCCTATTGTGGTTATGTTGTGTAGGGTAATTGGGTCGACGAACCATGGGGAACACAATTCCCAAGTTATCCCTAAAAGTGAGTATTCCCTCATATAGTAGTATAGCATTTATTTTACTTTTGTTCTTACATCACACCCCCCCCCCCATTTAGAGGCTTTAGTTATAGATACTCGAAATGATTGATAGTGAATTCTTATAGTCAAGCCCTATATTCCCTATAGATTCGAAGCTAACCTTTTGTTAGGTTAATTGCTGACAGTGACCACTTTTTTATTGGAGCGTGAGCATCATCAAAAATTATAGCGTCATTGCCGGGGAATACGACTAGGTTTTTTACATGATTTCATTATTAGTGAGTTCAAGTATTAATTTCTAGACTCTCTTGTATTTCACTTTTATTTTTGCTTTTGTTTTTTGATTCTACTTGCAGGGTGTACTAGGTTGTATGCCTAACTCAAGAAGCCAAGCAAATCCCTTAGCTCCATCAATTTGGAGATCTATCAACTTTTTAGAAGAATAGCTCAGGTGAATAATGAAATCGGGGTCAAGGAATAAATCAATATGAATGATGATATTGGAAGAGAAGAAAATCCACCCCATGGCATGATAGGCCACGACTTAGGTATTTCAATGAGAACGCTTATGGTTGGAACCAATATCGTTTGAACCCTTTGGCCATGGATGTTACTGGTTCTATAATGTTGCCTCTATTACAGGTAAACACTAAATTCTCGGTGTCAAGTGGATTATTTCAAAAGCTCAAAAATCGTGGGTTGTTCATAGGGCTACCTTCAAAGGATCCCCATCATCATCTCCAGTATATTGTTTTCATCTGCAAGAGTATCATTTCACTTGATGCCATCGATTTGCGGATGTTTCCATTGTCACTAACGAGCAATGTAGCTATGTAGTTGTCTGAGCTTCCTCCGGGTACAATGACAAGTTGGGCAGAGCTTCGGAGAGTGTTTCTAGGAAGAAATTTCCTAAGATCAAAGAATTTAAAGCTAAAAGATCAATATTTGAGCAATTGCCAGGTGACGCTATTAGTACCACATGGGACAGATTTACCAAATGCTTGAGGATGGTCCCCGATCACAAGATTATTGATGATGCCTTGGTTGAGATTTTCTATCGAGCACTTCATGACAATAGTCAAGCTTGTGCCGACACAATCATGGGAGGTATGTTTATTGACCAACCTTTTGCATTGATAGCTGTGAGGACGGAGAAAGTGGTTAAAACCAATGGAGCATGGGGTCAACGAGAGCGAGGTGCGATGAAGAATTCTTGTGCGATCAACACCAACAATGAGCAAGAAAAGGCCAATAAAGAGATCATGGAGTAACTTTCTCAACTTCACACAAGTATGGACTTGGTCTTAAAGCAAAACCAAGCAAGTGTCCAAGCAATCACTCACCAACCTTATAAGGCTTCCATATATGAAGATCCATTCTTTGATGAAGATGCGTGTTTTGTGAGTAACCAAGCAGTGGGTCTCCTAAATAACCCCCAAGGGTCCATCTCGGACTATTGGAGGCAACGTTCCATGAATCAAGGTCGGAACTACAACCATGATAGTGCTTATAGAGACAACTTAGATGGCCACTATTAAAGGGAGAGAGTGTCGGATGCCGAATGGGGAAGGATAGATGGCTATAGGAATGGTCCTTACGTGCTGACCCATAACCATGATGTCGTGCCAAGCACTTCGAGGCTTGAAGAGACGTTTGACAAGTATTTGAAGAGAGACGATCACCAAGATGAGATTTTGAAGGAAATGAAAGCAGACATTTCAAGTATTAACCAAAATATAGAGTCTCACTCAGTGGCGATTAAGCAATTAGAACAACAATTTGGACATGTTTCTTCACAATTGAACCAGTGCCAAAAGGGCACCTTACCAAGCAATATGGTTCAAAACCCAAAAAGTGGTGGGCGTTGCATGGAGATCAAGACTAGGACTGGTAGAAGCACCATAGATCCCCTAATGCCAGTGATTGTGTCTAAAGTTTATGAGAAAGGTATTGGTGGTGAAGTTTTGGTTGAGGGATAAGGTCCGGAGAATGTTGGGATGCAAAGAGGAGAGGTGAGGAAGCACAAAAAATTAAGTCAATTCCAAAGCCTCCTACTCCTTTCTCTCAAAGGCTTAAGAAAAAGGAAGAAGAGTGAAAATTTAAACACTTCCTCACAATGTTGAAGCAACTATACATCAACGTTCCCCTTCTAGAAGCTTTAGAGAAGATGCCCGAGTACACCAAGTGTATGAAGGATTTGGTGACAGAAGAAACACACTTTGAGCCAAGAGTTCTCACAAGAGCTCTAACAATGTAGTGCGATCATGACCAAATGCCTTGTTCAAAAATGAGAGGACCCCAGTGCATTCACAATCCCTTGTACCATTAGAGTAGTTGAATTCGTAAGAGCATTGTGTGATTTAGGAGCGAGTATCAATCTGATGCCTCTTGCCATATCGAAAATCTTGGGCTTGGCAATCTAACTCCGACGAGAATGCGATTACTCATGGAGGATCGAACCCTCAGAAAGCCGGAGGGAATACTTCTTGATGTGCTTGTTAAAGTCGATAAATTCATCATTCTTGTGGACTTTTTGATACTTGATTTTGAGGTTGATTTCGAGGTGCCCACTATTTTCGGAAGATCATTTCTGGCCACCAGAAGAGCCTTGGTGGATAGGATTTGGGTCAGCTTCAGTTTTAGGTCAATGATGTAGAGGTCGTATTCAACATACACCAGTCAATGAAATATCTGAATGAGTTGAAGAGTGAGGTTTAGGCTCTTGATGATTGTTGATAATGGGTAATGGTTAAGTCGAGCCATGACATTAAACAAGGTGCTTCTCGGGAGGTAACCCAAGCATCTTTAATAATTGTGGTACTTTTTAAGTGTGTTTGGTAATTGAAATTTTTAAGTTGTAAGGTGTTTTGTTTTAAATTGGAAAGACATTGATGCAGTTATGATATTTTAAAGATTGCAGTGTTTTGAGACTTGGTCTGCAGATGGAAATTAAAGAAATGAAGGTGTGAGAAAATGGCACTTGGAGCAACCTTTATGAGCAGGGATACTAGTCGTACTCAACACTACGTCTCATAGTCATGCCTCATAGAGGGAAACAATAAGTATCAAAAGTTGGCACATACACTACTATCCAACCTTACAATTCGTAAGGTCCTCTACGAGTCATAAGTGGGCTTCGTAGTTCCTTAGTATGAATGCTAAAAATTTTTCTATGAGATCGGGGCCTATGAGTTGTAGGGTGTCCTACGACTCATAGTTAGGGTTTCATAGACCCAATCTGCAGAATTTTATAAGTGACCCGGTTTGGAATATAAAAGGGTAAACGTCTATTGACTCCTCATTTCCCTCCTTGAAAAGGCTTTTCCTCCTTCATAACCCCCCAAACACTATTTATTATTGTTCCATTCTACCCCAAACTATTCTTCTCTTATCATCTCCCAGCAAGTACATTCCCTCAGGGTTTCATCTTTTCTTCTTCCCATTACACCTTCGTCTTTTCATCTGGTGAGTTTTCGTGGTTAACTTTGCCACACCATTCTTTGATCTAGCTTTATCAGAGTTTTGAACTTGTGTGATCATAATGGGTATAACCATTTGAAAATGATTGTGCTAGCATGCGTAATAGGATGTAGAGTTGTTACTTTCCCTACAGTGATTAAATTCTTTATGTCTGCCTTTGTTTAATGATTGTAAGGTTTGATATAGTGTTTATATGTTGTTGATTGATGATCCTTGAGTGATTATTTGGCAAAACCATGTTAGGACTGAAATTTGTGGGTATTGGGGTGTTTTCATTTGGCAGCGGTGAAATACCTTTTTATGAACTTGTGAGACCCTTTATATGCCTTCATACATCTATGCTGTCATTGAAATGGATGAGTTTCAATATTTTTTCATACTAGAAATGTTTTGAATAAAAGGACGAATTCATGTCGCATTGCGGGATAATGGTTAATTGGAGTGATTAGACATGTTATAGGGTTGATTGTATGTACTAGTTTTATGTGCTTCTTGTTTAGTTTTTGGTCATTGCGGAAAGGCTACAGGCCCCCGATGTTCCTTCTATCTTCTGCTACAAGTACCTACTATGAGTCGCAAGTCACCCTACGAGTTGTAGTGGTCCTTCATAGAAGGCAACGTTGCCTATGGTGCCTTAACATTTTCCATACGAGACCCACTTATGAGTCATAGAGTTTGTTATGACTCATACTGGGGCGTCTCATTGACCCGATATGTGATTTTAAAATGTTTGTGTAATGAGGTATGAGCCCATACTACGACTCGTAATTACCCATCATACTTGCACACTTACATCTGGTTCAGTGCACTTACTTTTGTAATTTTGTTATTTCTTGTTTGGTTGTTTTGTGTATCTCATTTGTTGAAACAAACATCATGGGACTCATAATCTGGTGTTTGGTGAATTTTTAGATGTAATGCCTCCAAAAGATCCAAGGGGTGTCGCCTCAATATCAAAACACCAATTGAGAGATAAGACATCAGATGATAATTAGTCAATTGAAGAGATAAATATGCATGTTGATCCTAAAGCAAATGTGTAGTTGACAAGATCCCGAGCAATTAGAGTTCTGATGGAAATAGATAACCCCTCACAATCTGAGAGGAGGGTAATGAAGACGGTTCGAATGATGGCCTTTCACTTTTAGAGTCGGGGTCCATCAAGGCATCTCAAACACAACTTAGGGGACTGATTCTCAACCTCCGATGGATCCTATGGCTACTGCCACTTCTACAGATCCCAGAAATACTAGATGGTATGTTCCAGGTAAGAAGGAAATATATGATAAGGGATTGGAACAAAAGGGCCAAGGAAAGCCTATTCGACAATTTCATGAGGAATCGAGGCTCAATGATTCTGTATTGAGTAGAGTACCTAACTTGGAGGCACAAATCTACTATCAAGGGCTTGCATGGCTATAACAAAAGTTGGTCAAGTATGCCCCATATCTAGTCCAGGAATTTTATGCCGCCTATTATGCAATGATTCTCCAAGATCTTCCTCGAGGGAGGAAATCGATAGAGAGACCGAGGTTGCGAGAAGTTCTAGTGGGGGTGAAGCTGTTGACATTTCAGAGGAGACTATCAAGAGGGTTCAGATTGGGTCAAACTACATAGTACCTCATTCCACCATAGAGTATGATGCTAGAATTGGAAAAACAGAAAGTGGTGATCAAGAAGAATGTGGATATGAAGACAGAGTTGCTCAGGTAGAAAGCTAGCCAGATATGTGAGGAGAGTTTTGATCCTACATGGGTCACAAACCACACTGCTCAGATCGTGATATCCCATCTCTCATTCTAAGCTAAGTTTTGTTGGTCTTTTATCCGTTGGCGCATCAGACCCACTTTGACGGATAATGTGATCACCTTGGAGAGGGGTGTACTACTAGTTACCATTCTAGCTGGCTACGATATTGATTGGGCACGAATCATGGTCGAGCAGATCCACCAGTCAGCAATTGGTAGTCAAACCTCATTGCCTTTTCCCATTCTGATACATTGACTGTGTAATGTAGCAAGGGTATGTGTCTCCCTTCACTTGGATCCACATGTAGAGGCCCTGCACCCCATGGATCCTAGCTGATCAAGGCCGATGAGAACTCAGTGGCCCTACGAAGAGTAGATTCTCTTCATATCCTAGATCCATTCTCGGTTGAGCCCCAGACTCAAGATACAACCCCAACCACCACCAGTACTATTCCTGCTATTGTAGAGCCTTCCCCAGCTGTTGAGATTGAGTTGATGTCGTCTTCAAGTACTCCCACACCAGTATCATCTACTATGCAGGTTGATTCTCTTATCTCTGCTATTGCTTTTTAGGACCTAGTGCGCAGGGTAGCTATAGTGGAGCGCAGACTACAGGCTTTAATAGCTCAGCTCGGACTATGGGTCATCCAGACTATTCGAGACTCGGAGGAGAGGGCAATGGCATTCACCGTGATTTGGTGGATAAGAGAGTTAGAGAAGTTGATGCCCAAATAGATGCATTCGAGGTGAGAGGCCAGAGGAGGCTTGAGGGTGCTCGGCCTGCTCACACGAACGCAGTGAGAGAAGAGTTGGCCAAGTTTAGGGCCGACTTATTATAGATATTAGCATCCCCTGTTGCAGTCCTGGAGATGGAACTGGTAGGTGATGAGGTTTTTGACTAGTAGCTGACTGCCCGCATGCCCTTGAAAAGAGGCCTCTTGAGATGGATGACCCGGAGATGAGCCATAAGATGCCTATAAATGATGATCTAGTAGCACTGGAGGAGTCGACACCAGAGGTAGTGGTGCAGGAGTCGATACTCATGGCAGCTCTACAGAGAGACGGAACGCAACAGACGACCCATGGAGAAGGTAGCTCGTTTGTAACTGTAGCCTAGACTACTAAGGAGGAGGTCGTGACCCAGTACCCTGCCGATTGATGTCTAATTTTTAACCCCACCACTTATTTTCTATCTAGGGATACTTTGTTCTTTTTGTGGATAAGGTTTTTGTTATGCTGGTTTTGGATTTTTTCAAATGTTTTATGTTGAATGTTGTTTTTACTTTTGTTTTGTATGTTAGTTTTAAAAATTTTGGTTTATATGTATCTATATATATTTCCATTATTTGGTTTTCGTACATGCTTTTACTTTAAGGACAAAGTATTCTATTTTTGGTGGGGTGTGAAAAGTTATGGAATAAGGTGAAGTCTGAATTGCCTCGAGTCCATAACTTCTCCTATTTTTTATCCCAAGGTTTTCTTGTCGTGTTTCTTTTTCCTCGTGAATGTTTTAATTTTCTATTGAACCAACATATTTAGATAGTGTAGATAATATGTAAATACATAGTAGTATGGTCTTTTGGTGTATACATAGTCTTTAAATGCTTTTTGAATGGTTTGAAAAATTTAGGTACCCTCAAAATTTTTGGGATTGTTGGTAATTGATGCAATCATGCATTTTGGTTATCTGGTGATGTTTGTTCAGATAATGTAAAGGTAAGTTGAGGCTGGAAGCATGACCTGTGAGTCTATATTTGATTTTGTGTGCAATGCCATGTGTGTTGTGAGCTTATTTTGCCGCATTCATGTATCATGTATGGACTCAGAACTTGCCTTGTTACTCTAAAATTGTTCAGGTGATGTGATTGATTTGGAAAGGATCTTTAGGCCTTTGTTCTTTTAGTGAGCCCACTCTTGGCTAAATGACCTACAAAATGTGTTAGTGAACCCTTTGTTCCAAATGTTTGAGCCTCTCATACACTAATTCTTTCTTGACACCTAGCTAGCTTAGCCTTGTCTTATGATATACCTTGACATTGGTGCTGGTCTATCCTTGAATATGTGAACCTTGATTGTGGCTGAAAGCCTAAGTTGAGGGTGGCTACAAAAGGTGGCCCTGGTTTAGGGAAAAGATATTGTGTACTTCACCTCAGGCTAAAAGCCTAAGTTGAGGGTGGCCTTTATTGTGGTTAAGTAATGAAAATAAGGTGGTTGGTTGGGAAATAAATAAATAAATAAATAAATAAAAAGCCATGAGCCCGAGGAGGAAAAAGAAAAGAAAAGTGCCTCGAATTGAAGAAAATAGCAAAAATGAGTCCAAAAATAAGGCACAGCTGAAAAAGAGAATGAAAGCACATGGGGAAAGCTTGAAGAAGGAGAATAAGGGTGGATTTAGTGAAAATGGTTCGGTCATGAAGGTATAAATGTGGGTAAACATGGTTCAAGGATGGCTTTTAGTCGCTATTTGCCTAGTATGCCATACAAAAGCTCTATGAGCCTATGTTATAAGCCTTTAAGTCTTAAAGTAATCCAAACCCACTTTGTCACCAATCCAAAAATTGAGTATAAAGACAAGCCTATGGTGTTAGTCATTTTGCATGAATTTCATTTGTGAGAGTGAGAATGCTTGCTCAATCCCTAAATTCTAAATGCTTTTTGAGTGAGTAAGAGGGACTTCTTTTTTGTGAGGGCATTTGACTGCTTGATTGTCGTATGACTAACCTAGTGATTGCGGATGGTTGATGTTCCTTAGATTATCATAGTTGGGTTGCCAAATACATCATTGTATTTTTGTTTTGCTTATAAGCTTTGCAATCTGTTCTTGAAAATGAAAGTTGAGTACCTGAATTATGGTAAATTATGTATATGTCATGGTATAGCTACTATATATCTCTCAGTGTCTGCTTAGATTGAGTCATGGCTTAAGGAAAAGCAACAGTTCTAAGTTAAGGGTGTTGATGTGTGTCAAAAACAACACATTTGATGCCTAAAACAAGGGATTTTTTGAGTTCTTAATACAACTTTTTATAGTTTTATGTGTTTTTGTGCTGTTACTGCATAAAAGGTAGGTTGGCGTAATTTTGGAGAAATATTGCAGATTTTACTGAAGTGCAGAACACACGAGCTCACCCACGAGTTATAGGCCAAGCTACGAGTCGTCGGGTGATGTTGTAGCCAGAAATAGAGAGTAAAAATCAGAAATCTGCTAAGTAGAGGCCATCCTTATGAGGCGACCCAGTGAGTCGTAGGTCTCAATATGACTCGTATAAGTGGACTCGTAGCAACAAATCGAGAGAAAAATTTTGGACCAAAAACTGAAGGCCTAGTCTAAGAGAACGACATCCGAGTCATAGTTCAAGCAACAACTCATGCCTGTGAATCATAACAGTCAAGTTCAAAATGCCAAATACCTGATATGAGACCCTGATTATGACTCGTAAGTCACCCAATAGTTGTACCTGCTGCCAGCTGTCATTTCTATGTAATTTTTAGGGTCAAATTTGTAAATACTACATACACTTCATGTTAGGGTTTATTTTGGGAGGATCCCAGACTTGAATATTGAAGAGAGCCTTTGAATATTCTCTCTATATTACTTCAGGGTTTTGGTGTAGATTTTAATTTTTTCTTGGAAAACCCACTTTTGGGGAATGCAAATCATACATTGCATTCATTCTCAATCTATCAGGCTTATGGTTTGCAACTTGTAGTGTATCACACTTCATTGGCTTGGGTAAAATTCTCAACTATGTCTTGTATTTCCATCTTTGTTGGTTTTGCCTTAGCCATGCGTAGCTAAGCACCCACAACTTGGGGTTGTGGGAACCACGGGTAGTTGACTTGAGATGACCTAGATTTATTACATTTCTATGATTGGGGTTTTGGTGTATTGTCTATTTCCCTTCATTATGATTGTTGTTTGGTGGTGGCCAACACCAAACCCTGCCTACTATCATGATCCTGACCAAGGAAATGAGGAATAGGAAAAGGGGAGTAGGTGACAGGATTCGATTGATGTGTTCTTGTCTAATCAACCAAACCTAACCAAGGGGAGGTTGACTGGGACAATAGGTAAGGGTTAGTTGGCACACCATGGTTGCTGACTAAGTGCCATAGTGAAATTCGACCTTCACCTTCACAAGAGGGCTGGAATAACTTATCTTACTGTCCTACATACAAATTTCTTATTGTGGTTATGTTGTCTAGGGTACTCGAGTCGAAGAACCATAGGAACACAATTCACAAGTTTTCCCTAAAAGTGAGTATTCCCTCGCATAGTAGTATAGCATTTATTTTACTTTTGTTCTTAAATCACAAACCCCTCCGCCCTATTCATAGGCTTTAGTTATAGATACTCGAAGTAATTGATAATGAATTCTTATAGTCAAGCCCTATATTCCCTATGGATTCGAAGCTAAACTTCGGTTAGGTTAATTGCTTACAGTGACCGCTTTATTATTGGAGTGTGAGCATCATCACTTACCAATCCTCCTAAACTCCCTATAAGGCCCCATAAATCTTGGACTCAATTTACCCTTCTTATCAAAACGAACACATCCTTCATGGGTGAGACCTTCAAATAGACTCGATCACCAACACTAAATTCAAGTTCCCTTCTTCTCACATCAGCGTAGGACTTTTGACAACTTTGGGCTATTTTCAACCTTTCGTTAATCAACCTTACCTTCTCCATAGCTTCCATAACCAAATCCAGACCAAACAAAGCCCATTTCCCCCATAACTAAATCCGGACCAAACAAAGCCCATTTCCCCCCATAACTAAATCCGGACCAAACAAAGCCCATTTCACCTACCTCAAACCATCCAACCGGGGACCTACAATATCTAACATAGAGAGCCTCAAAAGGAGCCATACAAATACTAGAATGATGGACATTATTATAAGCAACTCAATCAATGGAAGATGATTGTCCCAACTGCTCTTAATGTCCAAAACACAAGCTCTAAGCATATGCTTAGGAGTTTAGATAGTTTTTTCGGCTTGGCCATCCATTTGAGAATGAAAGATAGTACTAAGCTTTACCTTGGTACCAAGACCTATTTGGAAGGACCTTCAAATGTGAGAAGTTAATTGAGCACCAAGAAATGATATGGTAGACAAAGGAACCCCATGCAATCTAACCAGCTCATGAATGTATAACTTAGCATAATCTTTGTCACTATAAGTAGTCTTAACCAGTAGGAAATGAGACAACTTAGTCATCCTATCAACCACAACCAAAATAGACTTAAAACCTTTTTTATTCTTGGGCAACCCAACCACAAAATCCATATTAATATCCTCCCACTTCCATGTAGGAATGTCTATATCTTGGGTGAGGTCACCCAATATTTTTGTGTTCGGCTTTGACTTGTTGGCAACTATTACAACTGGATAAAAATTTTGCAATGTCTTTCTTCATACCTCCCAATCAATACACATCAACTCAAATCTCTATACATCTTGGTAGAACCAGGATGAATTGAATAGGAGGAATTATGAGCCTTATCAAGAATCTTCTCTTTCAAGCCATTAACACTAGGCACTCACAACCTACCTTGGTACCTAAGGGAACCATCTCCCCCTTTGGAAAAAACCTCCACCTTACCATCACTCACCAAAGCCTTCAATTCTAACAAGGAGGGATCAAGTTCTTGCTTTGCTTTTACCTCATCAACCAAGGAACATTTTGAACCATCAACAACCACATACCACCATTATCAACCTCTTCCAACCTAACCCCTAATCTAGCCAATCGGTGGACCTCTCTTGCCACCTCTTTGCCCCCATCATCAATATGAGCTAGGCACCCTAGTCAAAGCATAGGCAACATTAGCCTTACCGGGATGATAATGCACAGTCACATCATAATCCTTAAGAAGTTCTAACCACCTTCTTCGCCTCAAGCTGAGATCTTTTTGAGTGAAGCTTATCCTTCAACGTTTGGAAACAAGCTTATCCTTCAAGGTTTGGAAACTCCTTTCACACTCATCGGTCTACGTAAACGTAGCCTTCTTTTGAGTCAACTAAGTCATGGAAGAAGCAATACAAGAGAACCTATTCGAAAATCTCTGGTAGTAACCTGTTATACCCAAGAAACTTCTAATGTCCGGTGGGGTCAATGGTCCAGGCTAATTTCTAATCACATCAGTCTTTTTAGGATCCACCTTAGTACCATTCCCCGACACCACTTGACCTAGAAAGGCAGCCTCCTTCAACCAAAATTCACACTTTTCATACTTGGGATACAGCTTCTCTTCCCTCAATCTTTATAGCACTACCCTAAAATGAGCCACATGCTCCTCCTCACTATGAGAATAGATCAAAATATCATTGTTGAAAACCACAACAAACAAATCAAGGTAGGATTTAAAGATCATATTCATAAGATCTATGAAGACAGTCGGTGCGTTGGTCAACCCAAAATACATAACCACAAATTCATAATGCCCATACCAAGTCCAGAAGGCCTTCTTGGGAAAGTCATACTCCCTTACCTTCACTTGATGATATCCAAACTGAAGATCAATCTTAGAGAAGTGACTAGCCCCTTGATGTTGGTCAAACAAATCATCAATCCATGGTAGTGGGCACTAATTCTTGATGGTAACCCTATTATGTTGCCTGTAGTCAATACACATTTTAAGGGACCCATCCTTCTTCTTCACAAACAACATCAGTGCATCCCATGGTAATTGGCTAGGCCTAACAAAACCTTTCTCCAACAAGTCTCTTAATTGCTTCTTCAACTCTTTTAACTCCGCCAGGGACATACTATAAGGGGGAATAGAAATGGGTTGAGTAACGGGGAGGAGGTCTGTAGCAAAGTCTATTTCCCATTTGGAAGGAAGACCGCGAACGTCATTTGGAAATGCATCAAGGAACTCATTTACCACCAGAACCGACTTATAGGAAGGACTTTGGACTAAACATCCCTAACCCTTAGAAGATGATAAAGACACCACTTAGAGATTAACTCTTTGGATTTAATAAAAAAGATGAACCTACCCTTGACCACCATATCATGACTCTCCCACTCAAGGATAGGTTCATTTGGGAACTGGAATTTGACCCCACGGGGTCTACAATCAATAGAGCCATAATATGCATACAACCAATCCATTCCAAGAACAACACCAAAATCAACCATATCCAACTCAATAGGATCACAAGGCAATATTTTATGCAAGATGCAAACAGGACAATTTCTATAGACCTTTCTAGCAATAATACATGCACAAATAGGAGAAGACACCTCATAAGAGTAACACAAAAAATTGGCCTCAACATGAAACTTTTTGGAAATAAGAGAAGTAACAAAAGAAAGAGTGGTACCCGGGTCTATCAATGCATACAAACAAAAATCAAAGACTTTTAACATACTGATGACGACATCGAGTACCTCATCAACCTCTTGCCTCCCTTGTAGAGCATAAAATCGATTATCCATTGGGGCACCACCTTGTTGACCTCCTCTTCTAATGGAACTGAATTAGCACCCCGACCTTAAGGATGAACATCCTTATCCTTGTTGTGATTTTGTGGAAAATCAATCATCTTGGGGCCTACTTCCCCACAACCAAAATAAACGTTGGAATCCCTCAAGCATAGGACACCATGACCCCTACCACACTTAGGACACATAATACTAAGCACCACACAACCATCCCCTTGGGACCTACGGTAGTCTTAGGAAAATCTTCTATTAGGAGCCTGAGAAGACCCTTTGCCTTAATGAAACCGACCACCCTTGGGATTTTGGAACTTACCATCAAAATGGGCCTTCTTGGCCTCATGGCCCCTTTTGTTCCTTAATTTCTCCCCTCGAATTTTTCGACATAAGTCATCCAGCGGAACAAATCCATGTCACTAATCAACATAGTGGCCCAGCACTCCTTATTCACCAAATCGAATATACCCATCATGAACTTATTCATACTAGACCTCGGGTCGGCAACAAGTGTGGAGCATACTTGGAGAGTTGGTTGAACTTGAGGGCATACTCTCTCACACTCATAGATCTTTGCTTCAAACACATGAACTCCATCATCTTGGCCTCCCTAAGCTCAAGAGGGAAGAATTGGTTGAGGAAAATAGCCTTAAGCTCCTCCTAAAAAATCAGATTGTTGTTCCCCTTCTCCTTCTTCCATTGAGTATACCATATTTGGGCCACCCCCTTGAGTTGGTGAGCTGCCGACTCCACCTTCTCTTCTGACCTCACACCCATAATAAACAACTCTTTGTATATCACATTAATAAACTCTTGAGGGTCCTCATCCACTTTAGACCCATCGAACTCCGGTGAGTTCATCCTCATAAAGTCTTTCACCTAAGATGCCGGAGTTGGAGCATGAGGGGATTGGGCCCCTTGTTTGATTTGATTAGCCACAAATTGAGCGAGCAAGGTTAGAGCATCCCAGAGTTGTCCATGAAGTGGTTGTTCCTCGCGTGTGCGGGTTCTTCTTCCTCTGTGTTAGGCATGATCTAGCATAGCAAAGAACAATCATTAGGGGGAAAACCTTACCTTAACTTCTATGGCACAACATAGAATAAGGAGAAGGGAAACATTTACTAAAACGTCTCATAGCCTATTATTCATAGTTGTGGTTGCACAACACAACCATGAATATGAATCTAATCAACGTAGTGTGTTGGATGCCGAGGCCTATTAACAACCTAGTGCTTTGATACCATGTTTGTCACAACCCAAGACCAGGGCCTAGACGTGACATGATGAATGGGGAACCCGAAAGGACCCCAATCAATCCTCTTAACATATCAATAGACATCCTTGATCACGGAAGCAATTATATAATATTAAAAAAATAAGAATAAGGGCATAGGGACTAAGGGAAGTCCTTCATTTCATAAAACATCAAAAAAGTAAAAGAGAGTCAAGCTTATAGCGTCATTACGTAACTTGTCCAACAACACCTCTAAACATAGAACTTAGCGGGGTCCAAGTCAAGCAACCGAGCTCACCCTCATAGTCAAAGCATTCAATAAAGGAAAGAGAGTCTTTATACACAGCATAAGATCAATGAAATTGTCCTCGAAATTGAGGACTCACCAACTTGCTTTGTAGAGATAGTACTAGCCATGAGGAGGATGAGGATGATCGTGCGAAGCTCCGGTTCCTACATGGTAGCATAGAATATGCGTAAGTACTAGGATGTAATGCAACAAAAGATAGGAAACATAATTGAAATGCATAACAAGGCAATAAATGAGCATATAGTAATATGGTATGCATGAGTGATACTTGAAGTAAAACATGCTCATATATAACCTATTAGATGTGAAAGAAGAGACCATCATAATAGACAAATAAAACTTAGTACTTGGAATCTAAGATAGACCAACCCTTAGAAATGATTGAGGAATCAACCCCTCAATTGGTTGATGGACATAACCACCCTCCACTGGAAGTGATTGAGGTAGCAACCCCTCGATTGGTTAATGGATTACGACTCCCATCTGAGACGATTAAGGTACCAACCCTCAATTGGTCGACAGACATGACTACCCTCCACCGGAAGTGATTGAGGTATCAACCCCTCAATTGGTTATGGTCAACTCACAATAGTATAGATATATATCATGAAATCAACACATATATACCATCCTTTCATCATCATACAATCACTTAACTCATATGCCAAGCATTAGGCCTTCAACAATTCAAGATATATTAACCAGATATTTTATCAAATACTTGGCGAGTGTATAATGCTAGTACAAAATCATGCAATTCAAAAATGACATCATGAAAGAAAAATTTATATAAAATCACCCACTAATACTTGATAATACCCTCATGTAACATACATCAAAACCATTCATCAAATCTCAAGATAGATCAACGAGTCATAGCCCAAAACATACTTAAACACTCACACTTTTATGAAACTCCAACATAGTTTATAGTCAAATTCATAGTATAAAAGACCCATAAGTAAATCAACTTAGAAACATGAGATTTATGTAAAAAAAAAAAAAGGAAGCTTGGGCACCATGGGTGAAAGGACCTAATGGTTGAAACACACATACCTTAGTTTTGGAGAATTTCTTGATGAAGATTGGAATGGAGACTTGAAGCTTCAATGAAATTCTTAAGATCTAGAATGAGTTTTGGCTCTTGAATTTTAAGTGAAATATTTGTCTAAGTGTTTTAGAGAGTATTGGGGAATGTCTTGTATGATATGAAGGTGAAATATGGCTAAGTATAGGTCTTTTTACCCATGGGAAGGCTTAGGACCAAGACTCCTAAGCCTTAGATCGAGATTAGAAAACTAGCAATAAAATATACTGCTCCGCAATAGGTTCGCCTCGCACAGCTGTCGCAGACAGCTACTAGAATTGCAAAATGGGAAAAATTTATTTTCCGCTATGGTTCTAAAATTCGGGTTATGTCAATTTCCCACTCAATGTTTTCCCCTGAACAAGAATATGAAGTACGATTTTTGATGAAAAATATAGAAATTACAAATCCGGGCACTTCTGAGGTAGATTTTCGAGTAATTTTCGGGCTTATTTCGTTGGCTTAGGAAAATGTGCAAAGTCATAATTGATGGGGTTGTATGAAAAGAATTGCATATATGGTGAGGAGTGTTGGCCCCTCCCGACATGGTACTACCACAAGGAAGGCCACCAAGCAGGTTGACGGTGGCCAGACTCAGTTAGAGACCAACACTTAGGCACCTAGGTACGTTCTTTTGACCCCTGTGCTTGATATTCCAATTTTTTGCATTGAAGACAATGCAACTCTTTTTTGACTAGGGTGTGGGTAGTTATAGGCCTAAGTAAAGTCTGAGTAACCTTGGCCTATAACTATCCCAAATTTTGAATCCTAGGGGTTTTCTTGCCTGCATTCTTTTTCCCTATGGATAGTTAATTTCTATTGAACTAGAATGTTTAGGATGTATAGATACTATTAGTAGCATATACTACTAATATCAATGACATACATTTGTTTTTGTGCTTTTGTGTTAAAAATGATACCCACTAAAATTATGTTAGTTAATCTTAATAGTAACCATGTATGTGTAATTGATCAGAGTGCTTGTTTTGATAAGTGAGGATGAATTGAGATGAAAAGCATGATATGAGAGACCCCTTATTGATTGTGTAATTAGTATTATGTGAGTGTGACCTTTCTTTGCTAAATTCATATATTGTGTTTCAATTTAGAATTTGCCCTATTATTCTGACTTAGACTGTAGGTTAGTTTGTTAGAGAAGGATCTTAGGACGTTGTTCATCATAGTCCACTTAGCCTTAAATGACCAACCAAATGTGTGAAGTATCCCTTTATCCTAATGTTTGAGCCCTACATGTACCCTTTTTTTTTGTAACAACCTAAGCTACCTAGCCTTATTAGATGTAAAATCCCAAAATTGGCCCAGGTAATACATTGAATATCGTGCACCTTGACCGAGGAAAAAAGCTTAAGTTGAGGGTGGCTACCAAAAGTGACCCTATTTCCTTGGTTAGATATTTTGCACTTCGACTTAGGCCAAAAGCCTAAGTTGATGGTGGCTGTGTAAGGGTAAACACACAATAAGGGGGAAAACTAGTTCTACGTGGCAAAGTAGATAAAAGTCTGTTCTAGGTGCAAGAAAAATGATTGATGCCTAATCATTGAGCTAAAAAGAAAAATGATGTGAAAATAAAAAGCAAAAAGCTAAAAAATGAGAATATGGTACCTAGAAAAGATTCAAGAAGGAGAAAGTGAGAATGAGGTAAAAAAATAATAGTGTTGGTAGGGCAAAAGTGTAAAATAAATTCAGTGTCAAGAAGGTCCTTTAGTCACTATGTCTCTAAAACATCATACCAAAGCTCACTGAGCCTAAGTTACAAGCCAATAAAGTCCTAAAGTAATCTTGGTCCAAGTAGTCAAAGGACATATTCATGAGTATAGGGGAAAGCAAATGGTATTGAGCATGGCATTTGAATGTCTTTTCTGAAAGTGAGTGATCTTACATAGTCCCCAGCATTGAATCTGAAAATATCATCATCAGATGGATATATCACTGCTTTCTGTGAGTGCACTTGCATTACATTGCGTGATAGCTATCTGATGTGTTATTAATGTGGTGTATGTATATGTGATTGAGCTTAATGTTATGTATATCATTAGATTAATGTGCTATCAAAATACAACACATTTGATGCTTAAAACTTGGAATTTTATGTGTTATCAAAGCAATGTTAGTAGATTTGATGTGTTTTTATGTTTATCTTGCAGGATTAAAGGGTTGACACTATTTTTGGGCTAAGTGTGCAGATCTTGCTGAAGTTGAGATTTCGTGAGACATTTTACGGGTCATATATCTGGTTTCATATATAATTCCAGTGAAGGGAGATTTTTTTGAAGTTAACTCTATGAATGTGTAGACAAGCCATAGACTTCTTGTTGTGCTTTAAGGATAAGAAAGTAAGGAGTTACTAAAAAGTCATCAATGAACCCCCCCCCTATGGGCCATAAAACTTTATACATGCCATAGAAAGGTATTGTATTATTCATCCCCAGAATTAAAGATGAAAACCACGAAGCTCCGACTATGGGCTGTGAGTAATAATATGGATCGTACAAGTGCTCGTAGAGTGTGTTGACCCAGTTCTCCTAATCAATTTTTGTTTTGTATTTTAAAAACTATAGACAAGTCTTTTAGGTTATTTTTCATGAGAACAGTATAGAACAGTAGAGAATAGTAGATACCTTGAAAAAACACTTGTAAGACATTTTTTTGTGCTTATAATTTAATCTTATGATTCTTGGTGAAGAGTGAAACGACCCTAAAAGTGCCAGAAAATGTTCCTCGAAAGTGCTCAAAATCATGATTTCCATGTATCTAAAAATCTATGCGTTATTTCAAAAATTCAACTTCATATTCTTGTTCAGGGGTCAAATTTAGGGGGTCAGGGTCTAACCCGAGTTTTATAGAAACCGTATCAAAATCCAAAAATCACAAAATGCAATTTCCATAGGCAAATTCGCGTCACTGGCATGGCACGCCAGTGTGTTAAAAATGCACAGTTTTTATTTTTGGTCTAAGACTTTTAATTCTTGGGCCTAAGTGTTCCCATATGTGAAAATACCTATACTTACCCCTCTTTCAGTCTCATATCACCCAAAGCATTCCCCAATATGCACCAAAACACTTAGTCTTATATTTCTCTCAAAATTCTAGTCTAAAACCCTCATCCGGATCTCAAGATTCTCCTTCAAGCTTCAAGTCTCTATTTACAATCTTCATTAAGGTCATCTCTAAAGATAAGTTATGTGGGTTTCTTGCATTTGTTCCTTTAAGCTATGATACCCAAGCTTCGTATTCCACAAAATTGCACGATTTGAAGTTGATTTACTCATGGATCTTAACTATTGTTAAAATCACTGCACATTATGTTTGGGCTTATAAAAGTGTGACTGTTTTACTATGTTTTGAGCTATGAATCTAAGATCTATTGAAAGGTTTGAAAAAGGGTTTTGATTTATATTGCTTGAGGGTGTTACCAAGTATTGATTGATGGTTTTACACTGGGTTTACTTGCATGTTTTAACTCTTGAAATGCATGGTTTTACACTATCATTACATACCACCCAAGTGTTTGATAAAATGTCTTGTTTATGATTCTTGAGTGGTTGAAGGCCTAATACTTAACACATGAGATATATGACTTTACGGTGATGAAAGTATGTTGTAAATGTGTTAATTTCATGATAAGCTTCTATAGTGCTCTATGTTAACGTTAAACTTGTTGGGGGATTGTACCTTGACAACTTTGATGGAGGTTGTTAAGTCCATTAACCTTGTCGGGGGCTTGGTACCTTAACCACTTTGATGGAAAGTGCTAAGTTCATTAACCTTGTTGGGGGTTGGTACCTTGACCACTTTGATGGAGGGTGTTAAGTCCATTAACCTTGTTGGGGTGTTGGTACCTTTACCACTTTGATGGAGGGTGTTAAGTCCTTTAACCTTGTAGAGGGGTTAGTACCTTAGCCACTTTGATGGGGGGTGTTAAGTCTATTAACCTTGTTGAGGGGTTGGTACCTCGATCACTGCCAAAGGGGTGTTAAGACTTCAATTCCAAGAAGTAGTTGCTTGGTCTATGATGATGGTATATTCTTATCTACGTAATATGTTTTATATAAGTATGTTTTACTTCAAGTGTCATTCATACATGTCATATTAATAGTATGCAATTTTTTTTATGATTATGCATTTTGATCATGTTAACCATCTCTTAATGCATTGCATCCTATATACTTAGTAGATTCGAACACACTAACGCATACTCTATGCCTACATGATTCACCATGTAGGAACCGAAGCTCCATTTTTCCATCCTCCTCCTCCACATGGCTAGTGCGATTGTTTCGCAAGCTAGTTGGTAAGTGCTCCAATCCGAGGATGGTGGTCTATGTTTCTAATGCTATGTATTGAAACTTTCTTCTTTATTGCTACTTTGACAATGAGGGTGAGCCCGATACCTTTGTCTAAGGAAACCCGCTAAGTATCTATGTTTAGAGGTTTTGTTGGATAATTTGTGTATTATGCTTGAGCTTGACTGATCTATGATATTTAAGTATTACTATATCTTTTCTCTTTTCCTTATCCCCAATGTCCCTTGTTTATGTTTCTCATATTTTTTTGTCTTGCTTCTGCTACCAAGGATGTGTATATGATATGATAAGAGGCTTATTTGTAGTTCCTTCGGATTCCCCATTCGCCGACTACGTCTAGGCCCTAGGCTTGGGGTCACGACAAAGAGTGTATCAGAGCACTACGTTGTTAGATCCTTGGAGTCCAACACACTACGCTAATTAGAGTCTTATTCATGGCTGTGTTGTGCACCACAACTATAAATAGGAGGCTTTGAGACGTTCTAGGAAATGTTTCCCGTCTTCATGTTCTAAGTTGTTCTATAGAGTTGAAGTAAGTTCGCCCCCCTAACGATTATCCTTTTCTATGCTATATCATGCCTAGCACAAGAGGAAGAATAGCTCTCTCTCCCGAGGAACAACCCGCCCATGATGAGCTCCGGGATGCTCTTACAATGCTCGGACATGTTGTGGTAATCAACTCGAGGGAGGGACTTCATGAGGATAAATTATCTATTATTATATGGGTCAAAGATTGATGAGGACCCTCAAGAGTTCATTGATGAGTTCTAAAAGGTATTGGCTATCATGGGAGTTTGATCGGAGGAAAAGGTGGAGTTGGCGGCTTACTAACTCAAAGGAGTACCACAAATATGATTTAACCAATGGAAGGAAGAGAAGGGGGTCAACAGTGTGGTTCTATGGGAGGAGTTCAAAGTAGCCTTTCTTAATCGATTATTCTTAGTTGAGCTTAGAGAATCTAAATTAGTGGAGTTCGTGAACATGAAACAAGGTGCTATGAGTGTGAGCGAGTATGCCCTCAAGTTCAACCAACTATCTAAATATCCTCACCACTTGGTTGCCGGCCCAAGGGCTAGGATGAACAAGTTCATGATGGGTCTCTTTGACTGGTGAGCGAGGAGTGTCATCCGCTATGCTGATTAGTGATATGAATTATCCTGCTTGATGAGCTATGCTGAACTAATGATGGAGGAAAAGCTGAGGAAGAGCATATGTGAGGAGAACAAGAGGGCCCGTGGTGAAGAAAAGTTCCAAAGTACCAAAGTTAGTGGTAGTATGGTACTTTATGATAGGTGCCCAAAATGTGGTAGACGACATGATGGCCCATGCTTGAAGAAGATCAATGCTTGTTATGGTTGTGGAAAGGAGGGTCACAAGATAATTGATTGTCCTCATAGGCGCAAAAAGGTTAGAGGTGTTGATGTTGATCAAGAGAATGCTCCAAGACGTAATCGGTTCTATGCTTTACAAAGAAGGTAAGGAGGGGAAGAGGTGCCCGATGATGCTACTGGTATGTTAAAGGCTTTCCTTAATAATGTTGTGCATGCTTTGATGGGTCCGGGGGTTACTTTTCCTTTTGTTGTTCCTTTTCTTGCTAGTAGGGTATGATTATGTGAGTCTATTGTTGCTAAAAGGGTTTAGAGGTTGTTCATGTTTTTATTGCATAGGGTCTTGTCTTGTAATTTTGGTTGAGCCTAGTTTGTGGATTGGAGGTCTTGAGGTGGTTTGGCTACTTGCATGTGATGTTTCCAATGATTGTAGAATCCGTAAGGGTGAAATATGGTGATTAAGAATGGTCTATTCATTTGGTAAACTACAATGGGTTAGTCACTTCTCTAAGCTTGACCTTTGTTTCTGGTTTTGTCTCCAAGTAAGGTTGAGGGTAGGTGATATTCCTATGTTTCTTTCCGGAATAGTAGTGAGCATTTGAGTATTGTTGGATGTGTGTGGCTGACATATACACTGACTATGTTTAGGGGTTTCATGAAAAGGGTCTTAAACCCCTATCTTGACATGTGTTATGGTAGTCTTTAAAGGTGGTACATTGATTTATTTAGAGATTGTGAATCATTTGGGGGTTGTGTTGCAAGTTTTGGATGATGAAATGGATTTCTTGCTAATTATGATAGGTGTGAATGGAAGATAACAAGAAGTAGTTAGAATTCTTTAAGGATCATGACATGAGTGCGCATCATTTTTCCCCTTTAAGTTTAATGTTATTGTTGATGCTCTAAGTAGCCTAGCATGTGTAGATGATGGCGGCAAAGAGGTGACTTGAAGGGGGGGTCCATTGATTGGCTAGATTTGGGGATTAGGTTGGAGGAACTTGAGCAGGGTGGTGTCGTTTTCTTGATGGTTCCGAATCTTCTTTGGTTGAAGGGGTCTAGATTAACTAAGCCTTGATTCCTCCTTAGTAGAGTCTGAAGTTTTGGGCGAAAGGATGGTAGAGTGGAAGTTTTCTCCCAAGGGGGAGATGGTGGTTTATGGTACCCAAGTGGACTAGGTAGGTTTAAGGTTGACAATTGAGTTTAGGATTGTGAATCCATGTAGAATGAAGAGGGAGGTTGGTAAGGTTGCTTATGTTTTTCCATTACCTAGTGTTATGGTTATGGTTTTTCCAGTGTTTCATGCTTCTAAGTTGATGGAATGTGTTGGTGACTCTAGTGATATAGAACTCTTTAAGATTGTGGGTGATATGGAGGATAAGTTGGATTAGGAGAAGGTCCCTGTGTAGGTGTTGGATGGATGAGTGGAAAAATTGATTAATACAGATGTGGTGTTCGTCGAGGCCCTTTGGAAGAGTCGTCAAGTCGAGAGCTTCATTCGGGGAGCCAGAGCGGGCATGGGAAAGATATACCCATACCTTTATTATTCTATTCAAGCTTACGATAACATGTCAAACTCCTTTTGTGATTTCATGTCTCATGTTCCAGCCCCTAAGTCATTTGCATGCATTCATGTTTATATTGAAAGGGTTCACGGTAATTTTACACTTATGTTGAGATTTTAAAAATGGTGTTTTAAGTGTGTTGTTACATTATTTTTGGGGATGATCTCTTTATGATTACTCTTCTCATATACTTATATTTGACATTCGGGGATGAATGTTCCCAAGGGGGAGATATTGAGATGATCCCAAAAGTGCTCGAAAAGGTGCCTCGGAAGTGCCCGAAATCATGATTTTCATATATCTAAAACTCCGTGCATTATTTCAAAAATCGGACTTTGTATTCTTGTTCAGGGGGTCAAATTCAGAGGGAAAAGGGTCTAACCCAAATTTTAGAGCAACCATATCAAAATTCGATAATCGCAAAATGCGATTTCCAGAGGCAAATTCCGTCACTGGGATGATGCGATAGTGTGTTAAAAATGCCCAATTTTTATTTTCAGTCCAAGACTTTTAAGTCTTGGGCCTAAGTGTTCCCATACGTGAAAATACTTATACTTAGCCTTATTTCACCCTCATATCACCCAAAACATTCCCCAATACTCACCAAAACACTTAGTCATATATTTCTCTCAAAATTCTAGTCTCAAACCCTCGTCCGTATCTAAAGATTCTCCTTCAAGCTTCATGTCTCCATCTCTAATCTTCATCGAGTTCATCTCCAAAGCTAAGGTATGTGGGTTTCTTTCATGGGTTCCTTTCACCCATGATATCCAAGCTTCCTTTTCCTTAAAATTGCATGATTTGAAGTTGATTTACTCATGGTCTTAACTATTATGAAAATCATTACACACTATGTTTGGGTTTACGAAAGTGTGACTATTTCACTATATTTGAGCTATAAATCTAAGATCTATTGAAGGGTTTGATGAAGGGTTTTGATGTATACTACTTGAGGGTGTTATCAAGTATTTATTAACTGTTTTACATTGGGTTTACTTGCATATTTTCACTCTTGAATTGCATGCTTTTACACTAGGATTGCACATCCATCAAGTGTTTGATAAAATATCTGGTTTATGATTATTGAGTGGTTGAAGGCCAAATGTTTGGCATATGAGATATATGACTTTGTGATGGTGAAAGTACATTGTAAATGTGTTAATTTCATGATATGCTTCTATAGTTCTATATGTCGACCATAATCTTTGTTTGGGGGTTGGTACCTTGACAACTTTGATGGAAAGTGTTAAGTCCATTAACCTTGTCTGGGGTTGGTACGTTGACCACTTTGATGGATGGTGTTAAGTCCATTAACTTTGTTTGAGGGTTGTTACCTTAGCTACTTTGATGGAGGGTGTTAAGTCCATTAACCTTGTTGAGGGGTTGGTTCCTTAACCACTTTGATGAAAAGTGTTAAGTCCACTAACCTTGTTGAAGGGTTGGTACGTCGACCACTACCAAGGGGTGTTAAGCCTTGGATTTCGAGTACTAGTTGCTTGTTCTAATGATGATGGTCTATTCTTATTTACGTAATACGTTCTATATAAGCATGTTCTACTTCAAGTATCATTCATACATGTCACATTGATAGTATGCTATTTATTTCTTATGATTATGCATTTTGATCATATTGCCTATCTTTTGTTGCATTGCATCCTACATACTTAGTACATTCAAACGTACTAACGCATACTCTATGCCTACATAATATCACCATGTACGAAAAAAGCTCCATTTGGCCATCCTCCTCCTTAACGTGGCTAGTGCAATTGTCTGTCAAGCTAGTTGGTAGTCCTCCATTTATTGGATGTTGGTCTATATTTCTTATTCTACGTATTGATACATTCTTCTTTATTTCCACTTTGACAATGAGGGTGATCCCGATTTCTTTGTCTTGGCCCCCGCTAAGTATCTATGTTTAGAGGTTTTATTGGATAAGTTGAGTATTATGCTTGAGTTTGACCCATCTATGATATTTAAGTATTACTCTCTCTTTTCTACTTCCCTTAGCCTTAATTTCCCTTATTCATGTTTCTTATATTATTATGTCTTGCTTCCGCAACCAAGGATGTGTGTATGATATATTAAAAGGATCATTTGGGGTTCCTTCGGGTTTCCTATTCACCGGTTCTGTCTAGGCCCTAGGCTTGAGTCATGACAAAGAGCTTTGAGTTATTGTGCTTAATTCTCTTGAGAAGGTGCTCAACTATGTTATTCACATTCATGATTTTTGCATCTACACTGATCATGAGTACCTGAATCGACAATTACGGTTTTGGGAAACATGAAGAACTAACAAGGTAAAACTGAATAATTCATAATTCTTGAAAAGTATGTATACATGTATTAATTAGTTCTCTTCGATTTGAATGCTTTTTAACACTGACTGGATCAAGGAAGTAATTAATACGAAAAGCGATTAATTAATAAAATTTGATTTATGTTTCTTGTCTAATCAACCAAATTGGGCCAAGGGGAGGTTGTACTAGAATAATTGGTAAGTGTTAAGTAATATCAGACTGCAGGCATGGATCAAATGACAAAGTGAAATTTACCTCTCGCATGGATCAAAGGGCTTGACAAACTTAACTTACCGTTCTACATACTACACAATAGAAAAGAATTTAATTAACTGGTAATTACTGACTTAGGGAATCATGGGGAACACAATACCCTAGTTAATCTTCATACTTGTTTCGCTCTTGTCTTAGTTTAGGATTACATCTCATAGTTTTTCCAAACCCCCCCTTTTTCGGAGATAAGTAGGTTAATCCACTCGAATTACTTAAAATTCTTCTAAGTCTACCATATTCCCTATGGTTTCGAACCTAACATTTGTTGAGTTATACATCTTGACAACGATCTTTGTAGCCTTTAAAAAAGAGGTATAGCTTGGGTGGCATCAAAAGGAGGCTGGTAAAGTAACTTGGACTTCTTGGGAATTCATTTAATAATTGTGACTACATACAAACTATAGAACTCTCGAACTAAGTTCAGGGAATACTTCCCTGAAGGTGCCATCCAATCATGTTTGTATCGGGAGAATAAGTCCCAAATAGCTAGTACTACATCTAACCGAGATGTCAGTATCCAGGGTTCCTTAGTGATGGTCCTCGTGCTCTTTCCCTAATCATCCTTCCTGATATCATGGCAATAAATATCACACATGCCTTTCATACATCATTGATGTGCTGTCAAAATACAATATATTTGATACCTAAAACTTAGGATTTTGTGCGTTCTCAATGCGACTTTTATGGTTTTTACGTGTTTTTGTGTTTTTTTTCGTAGGAAATAGAGGTTAGCTCAATTTGGGGAAAGTTGCAGATTTTTTGCTAATTTTAGGACCTACAGGACTCTCTATGAGTCGTAACTCAGTCTACAACCTGTAGAGGTGGTTTCATAGGAACTTACAGTGTTCAAAAGCAAAGTTTAAAAATGTGATGTTCAGATACATGAGCCTCAGTTACGAGTCATAATCCCTTCTATGGGTCATAAAGGGTGGTATCGTAACAAGTTCCAATGTTGATCAAGATTAGATCAATAAATACAAATGTGGACTATGAGAAAGCAATACGAGTCATAGACCGAACTATGACTCATAGAGGTTTATTGTAGCAGTGAAATCCGAAATTGAAGATGCTAACCACGAAAGCCCGATTACGGCTCATAAGGCACACTATGAGTCGTAATTGCGAGCCATAACAGATGTCGACCAGATTTTCTAACTAATTTATGGACTCTTGGGTAAATAATATAAATAATATATTTTAGTCCTTAGGAGAAGTTTTTCATAGATTTTCAGAGAACATGCAGAGAGAGATTTAGAGAGCACAAAAGTTTAGAGTAGTTTTTAGGGTTTTATCTTTGGAGACTCAAATTTGGAGATTCTTGTGGATTCACTTCATCTTTCAAGCTTGTGATTCTAAATACAAAGTGGGTTTTCTTGATCTTCATTCTCTTTGGGTAAGTGATTATCTATGTTTTCTTCATTTATTGTTGATTTATTTTTCCAAGTTAATATGAAAAGGCAATCCGAATCGTAGACCAGACTACGACTTATAGAGGTGTATCATAGCACTAAAGTCCAAAATGCAAGATGTTGACCACAAAAGCTCAATTATAGCTCGTAGGGCACACTACGAGTCGTAATTGTGAGATGCAGCAGATGCCGACCAAATTTTCTAATTAATTTAGGGACTCATTTATAAATAATATAAATAGTATATTTTAGTTTTTTAGGAGAATGTTTCCACAAATTTTGAGAGAATACATAGAGAGAGACTTAGAGAGCACAAAAGTTTAAAGTAGTTTTTAGGGTTTTATCTTTGGAGACTCAAATTTGGAGATTAGATTCACTTGTGGATTCACTTTATCTTTCGAGCTTGTGATTCTAATATAAAGTGGGTTTTCTTGATCTTCATTCTCTTCAGATAGGTGATTAACTATGTCTTCTTCATCCATTCTTTATTTATTTTCCCAAGTCATGAGTAGCTTAACCTACAACTTGGGGTTATGCGAATCATGATAATCTAGCTTAGAAAATATGGATTCTTTGCACTTCTTGAGTTGATTATTTACATATACTAGCCATACTCCTTCATTTTGTATGTTTTTTTAATGGTGGCCAACATGAAACCCCGCCTAATGCCAAATTCGAGGATGCGTTTTAGTCTAATCAACCAAACCCGACCAAGGAGAGGTTGACTCGGACAATGGGTAATGTTTAGTTTGGTATACTATGGAAGCTGGCCAAGCCCCATAGTGAAATTCGACCATCTTCTTCAAAAGAGGGCTTGAAGAACCTAAATTACCATCCTGCATGCAATGTCACAATATAGGTTGTGCTATCTGGGGTGTTTAAGTTAGTATATCATGGGGAACAGAATCACCCAAGTTGCTCTCCAATTTGAATTGTCTCTCATTCTTTTTAGTTTAGTTTAATTTTCTATCAATCATTGCAAAATCCCATTTTTAGAGAATCAAGTAGTCGATGTTTTAATTGATTATTGGTGAACCAAGTTGCTAAAGCTCTATATTCCCTATAGGATTTGACCCAAGCAATGCCTTCTGTAATGTCGAAGCGCGAGTAGACTACTTGACTACTCAAACTTCACCAAGTGCCCAAGCTTCAACTGTCCTCACTTACTCAGTGATTTCGAAGTATGGTTTGATCCTTTGGCCATTGACTTTGAACCTTGAACTGCACTGGCTTCTAATTCAATAGATCTATGGTTGAATACATGCGTAATTTTGTAAGAGCCCAACCACTTTGACTTGAGTTTTCTAGAAAACAACCGCATTCTAGAGTTGAACAAGAGGATCAAATCTCCTAGTACGAACTTCTAGAGTCCAAATCAGTGATCGTGATACATCTTCATTCTTTGTTTGTATAATGTTAAATGCTCATATGTCCTCAAATGAAAATCATCTATTTCGTTGAGTTGGTTCAGCCTGAAGCATCATTTTAATCCAAATTTGACTTCTTGTGTGCCCATATTGTTTTGTGTTAGAGTTGTACAGGCAAGTGAAAATATTTCCCAAACACAAGTTGATGTGGAGACATACTTATAGGAGTCTTGAATGCAGTCTGGTATTCCCACAATGCATCATCAAGCTTTTACAACCAATTAGTTCGATATGCATTCATGGTCTTTGATAGTTAAGTTCATGATTTGATACCTTAAATTTCCCACATGTCTAGGGGTGATAAGGAGTAGAAACGTTGTGTCTCACCCTATACTTCTCTAGCAGAGCATAAAATAATTTGTTACAAGCGGGGAACCCCCATCAATGATGATCCCCCAAAGGATGCCAAACATTGAGAATATGTTATTTTTGAGGAATATTGTGATTTTTTTATCTTAATTATTGGGAAGTACAACTGCTACTATCCACTTCAACATGTAATCCACAACAACTAAGATATACTTGTTCCCATTTGATCTACCAAATGGCCCCATGAAGTCTATCCACCATATATCAAATAACTCAATCACCATGATGGGGTTAAGAGGGAGCTCATCTTTTTGGGAAGTTACCACCTTCTCTTTGACACTCATCACAAGCCTTGGTGTAATAAGAGCATCTTTGTGGATAGTATGATAAGAAGTCACATTGCAAGATATTGTGAGCTGTCTAGATACCACTATGATGCCCGCCAACATGTGATGAATGACAAGCATCAAGTATGCTCATCATCTCTGCTTAGGTACAAAACAATGAACAATCCCATCTTTACACACACAAAACAAGTGTATCTCATCCTAAAGGACTTCCTCACATCGGACATAAACTTTTAGCATTGGTGGGAAGTCATATCTGGTGGTACCATATTATTGATTAAGTAATTTGCATAATCCACAAACCATTGAATCAAGTCATGTAATGCGACCAATATTTTCTTATCATGGAATGAGTCATTAATTTCCAAACAATCCTCAAGCTTTACCATTCCATCAACTTCAAGTCTAGACAGATGGTCTACAACTTAGTTCTCTGTCCCCTTTCTATCAATGACTTCAAATTTAAACTATTGGGGAAGTAGTACCCATCAAATTAACCTCGGTTTGGTGTCTTTCTTTTCAATCAAATGCCTCAGCACTGAATGGTCAATATATACAATGATGTTGGTTCCCAAAAATAAGATCTAAACTTCTCGAATGTATACACCATTGATGCAAGTAACTCCTAAGTATAGTTCTTTTGTACTGCATTGGGATTTACTGCATAGTATATAGGATATAGAATTTTTTTCTTTATTGCCCCAAAACTACATCAGTGCAACCCCGTTTGTGTCATATATAATATTGAAGGGCTGAGAACACTCTAGTGTGAGAATAATAGGTGCTGAGATCAACTTATGCTCCAACACTTCGAATGTTATTAGACATGCTTCATCGAATATGAACTTCACGTCCTTCTTGAGAAACTTGCATAGTGGGTGTGCAACCTTTGAGAAGTCTTTGATGAAATTTTCATAGAAGCCTGCATGCCCCAAGAAATTCCTCACACTTTTCACAGAGATAAGTGGAAGGAGCTTCTCGATCACCTCTACTTTGGCCTTATCAACTTCAATACCTTCGATGGAGATTCAATGACCAAGAACTATACTTTATTTTACCATAAATAGCATTTCTCCCAATTCAGCACGAGGTGACACACTTTACACTGTTTCAATACATCATGCAGATGCTTTAATCAATCACCAAAATAACACAAAATTTATCAATAAATACCTTAATCATTTTCACCACAATGTCAGAAAAGATAGATATCATGTTTCTTTGGAATGTGGAAGGCACAATATATAGTCTAAAGGGCCTTTTTTCTAACAGGAAATTGTTATAAGGACATGTAAAGATAGTCTCCTCTTGATATTCTCATGCTATGAAAATCCGATTCTAGCCTTAATAACCATTAAAAAAATAGTACTAGCCTTTTCTCAACAATCTATCTAGCATTTCTTCCATGAATGGCATAGGAAAGTGATCTCTCTCAGTAGAAGCATTAACCTTGTAATAGTTCATACAAACCCTTCATCCGATGACTTGCCTTATCAGAACTAACTTATTATTTGCATTGGGAACCACTATAATACCTTCCTTCCTTGGAACACACTGGACAACACTCACCCACTTAGTGATTGCAATAAATAAATCATACCAGCATCTAACACTTGATAATATTCTTGTGCACAACCTCTTGCGTAGGTGGGTTTAAACACCTCTGGTGCTCAATGATGTCTGTGTAGAAGCCTAGAGGGATGCTAATGATGTCTACAATCGTACATCCAATAGTCCATTTGAAGATCTTAAGGACAAAAACTAATGTCTTATCATGACCCAAGCCTAAGGCCTAGATGTGACACGGCGAATGGGTACCCAATGGGTCCCCAAACCAGCCACTTAGCATATCAATTACATATCCTTGGTCGTGAAAACAATTAAACAATAACAAGATAGTATAAATAAGTATAAGAGACTAAGGGAAGTCTTTAACAGCATAAATCAGAAAAAGATTCAAAAATCAAGCATAATTAGATCACTTATCCAACAACACCTCTAGCATAGATTGGGTGGGGCCAAGAAAACTTTCCGAACTCACCATTTTGAGTCTCAAAACTCAAAATATAGAAATAAAAAAAGTAAGACTGCAAAGCTAGTGCCCTCGAACTTGAGGACTCACCAATAGCTTATTTTCAAGATGACCAACTAGCCTCGAGGAGGATGATCATGAGGGGCTCTGGTTCCTACATGGTAACATCATGTAGGCATAGAGTATGTGTTAGAACATTTGAATGTACTAAATATGTAGGATGCAATGCAACAAGATATAGGCAACATAGGCAAAATACATAAACATAGGTAATGGATAGTATAATAATAATAATATGGCATGCATGATCAATGCTTGAAGTAAAACATGCTTGTATAAAATATATTACATGTGTAGGAAAAGACATCATCGTAGACTAACCAAAGTAGTATTTGGAATCCAAGGCATACGACCCCCTTGGGAAGTGATTGAGGAATCTACTACTTAATTGGTAGATTGGCATACCACCCCTCATCAAAGTGGTCAAGGTATATACCCCTCAACATGGTAGATGGCCATACCCCTCCCCCCATCAAAGTGGTAAAGGTATATACCCCTCAACATGGTAGATGGGCATGCCACCCCCTATCAAAGTGGTTGAGGCATATCACCCCCTCAACTAGGTATGGTCAACTTGCAACCCGTAGATACTTCTCATGAAAATCAACATATAAATAGATTTGTTTCATCATCGTAATGTCTTTTAACTCATAAGTCATTCAATAAACCTGCAATAACTCAAGAACCCATAACTGGGTATTTTATCAAACACTTGGCGAATATGTAATGCCAGTTTAAAATCATGTAATTCAATAGTGAAATCATGTGAGAAAACAATGTAAATCAACCACCAACACTTAGTAACACCCTTATGTAAGATACATTGAAACCCCTCTAATCTCATAGTAGATCATAGATTCATAGCTCAAAATATGTTTAAGTAGTCAACATTTTATGAAACCCCAAAATAGTTCATAGTCAAATTCATAATAAGAAGTAGTCACAGATAAATCATCTTGAAACATGCAATTTACATAAAAAAGGAAGGTTGGGCACAACGGGTGAAAGGACACAATTGTTGAAACCCACATACCTCAAATTAGAAGATTTTCTTGATCAAGATTTAAATGAGAAGTTGAAGCTTGAATGAATTTCTTGATATCTGGAGATGAGTTTGGGACACTTGAATTTTGGTGAAATATTTGTTTAGGTGATAGAGGATTTTGAGAAATGACTTGAATAATATGGGGTTTAAAAATGACTAAGTATAGGTGTTTTTACACATAGGAAGGCTTAGGACCAAGACCCCAAGGCCTTGGACCGAACCAGAAAAGCTGGAAAAAAAAAATGAACAGGTCCCTGCCCTGGCTGCATCATGCCAGGGGCGCGGATCTATTCTATTTTTGTCAACTTTGAAAAATCAAATTTTGATATCGTTCTGCTAAAATCGGTGTTATACCCATCTCCCTCTCAATTTTGCCACCTGATCATTAACATGAAGTCAGATTTTTATATCATGAATGGATTTTGAGATATATGAAAATTACTATTATGGGCATTTCAGAGACATATTTTCAAGCACTTTTTCGGGCGTTTCAATATCCCCCTTGGGAACATTCGTCCTCGAATGTCAAGAGAAGTAATCTTGAAGAAATCAGTCCAAGAGGACTGCAACCATGCACTTAAACACCATTTTCAAAAATCTCAACATAAGTGTCAAAAATCACCATAAATTTGTCAACATAAACATGAATGCATGCAAACAACATAAAGGCTGAAACTTAAGACTTGAAATCATGTAGGTGAATTTAAACTAATACTTCCAGCTTGAGTAGAATGAAAAGATATGGATATCATTTTTTTTGCATGTCCATCTAGGCTTCCCATGTGGCACTTTCAACTTGTTAGTTTCTCCAAAGACCTTGATAGAAGTTACATCCTTGTTTCTCAACAGCTTCACTTATCTATCCAAAATCTTCACCAGGACCTCCTCATAAGTTATCTTATCACCTACCATACCCAAAACATCCAAGGGCACTATTACACTAGGGTCCCACACACTTCCTCAATATGGACACATGGAGAGTGGATGAACCATATTCATATCAATGGGCAACTCCAACTCATAGGCCACCTTGCCAATCCTCCTCAACACTCGATAAGGATCCATTAACCTTGGGCTCAATTTACTCTTCTTGGCAAATCGAAATACACCCTCATGGGTGAAACTTTCAACTAAATCCAATCACCAATCCTTGAATTCAAGATCTCTTCTTCTCACGTTGGAATATGAATTTTGTCGACTTTGGGCTATTCCCAATCTCTCCCTTATCAACCTCACCTTTTCCAAGCTCCCGTAGCCATATTGCATACAATAAAAGTCATCTCACCAACACATCTCTTTAAAATCTCTATACCTCTTTGTGGAGCCAGGATGAATAGAATAGGAAGAATTATGAGCCTCATCTAAAATCTTCTTTCTCAAATCATCACCATTGGGCACACACAACCTACCTTGGTACCTAAGGGGACCATTTCCCCTTTGCAAGAAAACCTCCACTTTACCATCTCTCACCAAGGCCTTCAACTCTAGCAATGCAAGGTCAATATCTTGCCTCGCCTTTACCTCTTCAACAAATGACGATTTAGAACCATCAACAACTACAACTCTACCATTACCAACCTCTTCTAGCCTAACCCCCAAACTAGCCAACTGATGAACTTCTCTAGCAACCTCTTTGGCAATATCAACATGAGCTAGGCTACCCATAGACACCTTACTTAGAGTATCGACCACAATATTAGCCTTACCGAGATGATAATGCACACTCATATCATAATCCTTAAGAAGCGCTAACCACCTTCATTGTCTTAAGTTGAGATCTTTTTGGGTGAACACATATTGGAGACTCTTATAATTGGTAAATACATCAACATGAACCCCATATAAGTAATGACGCCAAATGTTCGAAGCGAATACCATGGCGGCAAATTCAAGATCATAGGTAGGATAATTCTTTTCATGTACCTTAAGTTATCTAAAGGCATAATCTATCCCCTTACCAAAACAACCCAAACCAATTCTTGAGGCATCACAATACACAACAGACCCTTCCAACCCTTCCAGTAGAGACAAGATAAGAGCGGAGACAAGCTTATCTTTAAAAGTTTAGAAACTCTTTTCACACTTGTTGGTCCACACACATTTTGCCTTCTTTTAGGTCAACTTAGTCATGGGAGAATCAATAGAAGAGACACCATTAACAAACCTCTGGTTGTAACCCCCCAAACCCAAGAAACTTCTAATGTCCGATGTAATCAAAGGTCTAGGCCAATTTCTAATCACCTCCTCTTTTTAAGATCCACCTTAATACCATCATCCGACACAACATGACCTAGAAAGGAAACCTCTTTCAACCAAAACTCACATTTTTCATATTTGGCATACTTCTTTTCCCTCAGGATTTGCAACATCACCCTCAAATGATTCACATGCTCCTCCTCACTATGGGAATAGATCAAGATATCATCAATAAATACCACCACGAACAAATAAAGGTAGGGTTTGAAGACCCTATTCATATGATCCATGAAGATAGACGGTGCATTGGTCAACCTAGAAGACATAACCACAAACTCATAGTATCCATGCCTAGTCCAAAAGGTCATCTTGGGAATGTCACACTCCCTCACTTTCACTTGGTGATACCCTGACCGAAGATCAATTTTAGAGAAGTGACTATCCCCTTGAAGTTAGTCAAAAAGATCATTAATCCTTGGTAGAGAATATTTATTCTTTATGGTAACCCTGTGAAGTTGCCAGTAATCAATGCACATCCCAAGAGAACCATTCTTCTTCTTTAATAACAACGCTGGTACACCCTAAGGAGATTGACTGGGCCTAATAAAACCCTTCTACAACAAACCTTACAATTGCTCCTTCTACTCCCTTAACTCCATCGGGGCCATACGGTAAAGGGAATAGAAATGGGTTGAGTATCGGGAAAGAGGGCTATGCCAATATCTATTTCCCTTTCAGGAGGAACACTAGGAAGCTCACTAGGAAAGACATCAAGGAATTCATTAACCAGTAGAACTGACTCTATAGGAAGGACTTGGACTCAACATCCCTAACCCTTACAAAATGATAGAGACACCCCTTAGAAATCGACTTTTAGACTTTAGCGCAAGAAAGAAACCTACCCTTGACAACCACATTGTGACTCTCCCACTCAAGGACGGGTTCATTAGGGAATTGGAATTTGACCTTACAAGTTCCACAATCAATAGAGGCATAACATGCATGCAACCAATCCATCTCAAGAATGACATAAAAATCCACCATATCCAATAAAATCACAAGGCGCAATTTTATTAAAAATGAATATGGGATAATTTTTATAACTTTTCTAGTAACATTTGATGCACCAACAGGAAGTAGACACCTAATATAGCTCATATATCAATTTAGGTTTAACATAAAACCTTTTGGCAACAAAAGGAGTAAAAAGAAAGAGTGGCACCTAGGTTAACCAAAGTATATACCTCAAAATAAAAAACCTTTAACATACCTGTAGAGTGGCATGCCAAGTCTAGTGATCCGCTAGTGGAGCACGGTTGGAAACATCAATTGTCATATACATAATCCTTAGTAACACTTGGACAATGTCCTAATCCATGATCCTTTGCACCACATAAGAAACGTGCACTTAGACCTGCCACACAATCCCTTGGATAGTACCCTCCATATTTGTGACCCATAGGCGAAACTTGAACACCAACACCCTTTTCTTTCCCTTGAACAAATGGACAACTAGTAATCTTGTGGCCTATCTCGCCACACACAAAATGTGCACTCGTGTTTCTCTGATATATTCTGTTATGGTTCCTCTCACATTTTGGGCACCTAGGACAAGTCATCACACCACCACCACCGGGCTTAGCATATGGAAGCCTATCATAAATTTGAAATCTTCTTCTTCATTCCATCGAGGCCATCGAGCAATATCTCATCTTATGCCTATCACCAACACACTTAAAAGAAATCCGCAATTCCTGCCAAACCCTCCCTTGATGTCTATTACAATACTCTTGACAAGTGGCAAAAGGGATCCTCTCCTTTCCGTATTTAGGCCCCGGTGGTTCAGTAGAAGATGAGGCACCACCAACTCGGACCCTCTTAACCTCCCTCTCTTTTCTCTTATCCCTTGAAGTATCGAGAACATCTACTTGTTGATTGAGTTGAGCGGTCACAACCTTGGCCAATAGCCATAGATCATTATGAACCTTCGCATTCGACATGTCACCGTACTAAATAGCTTGAGACATATTATGAAATGAAATAATTAAGAATAACATATAAGCCTTAGAGGACTTAACACTATCGCACGATATAGACAATGAAAAAGTGAAACATTTGCTAAAATGTCTCAAAGCCTCCTGTTCATACTCGTTGTGCACTTCAAAACTATGAATAAGACTCTAATCGATATGGTGTGTTAGATTCTGAGGACCATTAACAACCTAGTGTTCTGATACCATGTTTATCATGACCCAAACCTAGGGCCTAGACGTGATAGAGCGAATAGGAACCTGAAGGGTTCCCAACTAGCCTCTTAGCTTATCAATTACACATCCTTGGTCGTAGAAATAACAAACAATAAAAAGTGAGTATAAATAAGGATAAGGGACTAAGGGAAGTCTTTAATAGCATAAGTCATCAAAAGAGTCAAAGATCAAGCATAATTGCATCACTTCTCCAACAACACCTCTGGCATAGATTGGGTAGGGGCTAAGACAATGTTCCAGTCTCTCTTTTTTGGAATCTCAAAGTTCAATATATTGAGATAACAAAAGTAAGAGTGAAAAGGTAGTGTCCGAACTTGAGGACTCAATAATAGCTTATCTTTAAGATGACCAACTAGCCACGAGGAGGATGATCGTGAGGGGTTCCGGTTCCTACATGGTAACATCATGTAGGCAAATAGTATGCATGAGTATGTTTGAATGTACTAAGTAAGTATGATGCAATGCAACAAGAGATAGGTAACATGGGAAAAATGCATAAACATAAGCAATGGATAGTATATTAACAATATGGCATGCATGATCAATTCTTGAAGTAAAACATGCTTGTGTAGAACATATTATATGTGTAGGAAGAGACCATCATCATAGACCAAGCAAACTAGTACTAGGAATCCAAGGTATACTACCTCCTTAGGAAGTGATTGAGTAATCTACCCCTCAATTGGTAGATAGGCATACCACCCCCCCTCACAAAGTGATTGAGGAATCTACCCCTCATTTGTTAGATGGGCATACCACCCCCACATCAAAGTGGTCAAGGTATATACCCCTCAACATGATAGATGGCCATACCACCCCCCATCAAAGTGGTCAAGGTATATACCCCTCAACATGATAGACGGGTGTAACACCCCACATTTTGCATTTACTAGTACTATGTAAATAAAACATGATATGATTTGGTCAAATTAGCGTCAATATTTAAAAGTTCTTGAATCTCATGTTAATGGGCTATTTGTGCGTATAACCCTTAAGAGGGTCGAGTGCATACATGTTTCGTGTTGAATTGAGGAGATCACAATGCTAAACAAAGTGAGAGAATTGAGGGGCTTGTAGGACTTAATAAGCTAGCTGGAGAGTCACCTACTTGCTTAGCTTATATTTGCTAGCTAAACGGAGATGAGGCCTGACGTCGAATTTCCCTAAGTCTGATTATGAATAAAGTCGATGTTAAGAGTATAAATTTAGCCCATATTTTAGCATCATAAATGGACTATGTGTTCAGACCAAGGAGGTTGTTAAAAAGGCCCAAATACATCACAATTTCTTAGATAATTTAGGCCCAAACTAATTAAGAAGAAAGCTGAAAAATGGGCAGTAAAGACCCATCAATTTGGATCCCCTTAAGGCCAACGTGAAAGTAGAAAGAAGTTGCATCACCAACTTAATATATTAAGCCTAAGAAAAAAAAAGTAAGTTGGCCAAGAAAGCTTTTAAAAAGGGGATAAAGACAGCACATGAAGTCATTTGAACTTGGACAAAAAAATCTACTTTCTTGGTTATTCTTTGCTCTCTTTGAACGTGTGGAAAATAGGTCTTACAACCCTACAAGGATTCTTAAAGAAGCTCTAAGCCTTTAGTTTAAAGGTAAGTAAATCTACTTATGCACCTAGTATGGTTTTTTTATCAAAACCAAAGAACCAAGCTAATTGTACATGTGCTGGAAATTCTGGACAACATGTATCCTAAGGATTGTTGTACACTTTTCTTGTTAATTAAGAGGCTTTTCTCTACTTAGTTGGCTGTATTATGAAGTAATACTTACTTATTTAACAAAGGTTAGTTTTATAGTAATATGAACAGGCTGTTCACCACTTTTACAGTCCATAAATGTGAGTTCTTATATGGTATCGCAATTGTGTTCTTAGCATGAACTTGTAGGCTGTTGGATAGAAGGATATTCCCTCACATCCTTAATGACTGATTTGTTACTGTTTTGAGACTAGTTCAAGGTTGTTTTTATGTGTAGATGTATTGAGAATAGTTTAGTTAAAGTTGGAATGGGTTTGGAATTGTCAATGTCAAAATGGGACAAAGGGACGTAACGTTATGTTGTCCATTTGTGGAATGTGTAGAATTGTAATGTGTTGTGCTTTATGGGCTGTTGTAAGAATGTTATGGTACTAAAACAGGCTGCACATGATGTGTATATGCGAATGTGTATTAGAAAATACGATTAGGGGCAAGGCTGAAAGAATGCGCTCGGGTTTATAAATACCCGCTTGCTGCCCATGTGTTGTTTTTTTATGTGATTGTGCTGCCAAGATGTATCTATTGTCTGCTAATGCTAGTTTTATCAACTACTACATTGTAGATAAATAGTTGGAGGAAGGGAAGTTTATCTCGAGGTAATAGCGACGTCGTACAGTAAAGTATGTAAGGCTACTTGATTTTGTATTATTTGGCATGAAACATAGATCCTTCCTTGGCACATAAAGGCGCTTACCAACTCTGACACAACTATCAACTGTTTATACACTCTTGCACATGTTCATATACTCTCATACATAGTCACCTTCAAATCTGCATACATACATGGATACCAAGTTACATGGGTTCTTTTTGCCAAATAAAGTTCA
>JAABOM020019794.1:0-11752 GCA_011800125.2 Solanum clarkiae
GTAATCTCCTCACTTCGACACAAAACATGTATACACTCGACCCTCTTAAGCGTTAGACGCACATATAACCCATTAACACAAGATTCAAACACATTTAAAAATTAGCGCTAATTTGACCAAACCATGTCATGTTTATTTTGAATTGTACTAGTATGGTAAGGTGTGGGGTGTTACATCATCACCAACCCCAGGGGGTTTATACCTTGGAGATCTAATCTTCACATATGGTATCCTATATGAGTATGATTTATTTAAGCGTGTTTTACTCTAGCATTGATCCTACATGTCATCTTGTTATAATATGCCTATTGCCTATTGTTACGCGTTTCGATTACATTGCTATCTCTTATTGTATTGCATCCCACATACCTAGTACATTCAAACGTACTAATGCATACTCTTGCCTACATGATATCACCATATAGGAACCGGTGCCCAAGTTGATCATACCCCTCCTCCACGTGGCTAGATGATGCTATTCCAAGCTTGTTGGTGATTCCTCCATTTCGGGGACCTTGCTCTATGTTACTATTATCTTTGTATTGAGACGCTTTCTTATGTTCTATTTACTATGAGGATGAGCCTGGTAGCTTTGTATTGGCCCCTGCTCTATCTATGTATTAGAGGTGTTTATTGGACATGTTATGTATTTATGTATAAGCTTTGACTCGACTCTTGATTATGATGTTTATGCAAGTTTTCCCTTAGCCCCATTTCCCCTATTCTTAATCTATATGTCTTTTGTATGCTTCCGCGACCAAGGATATGTAATGACAAGTTAAGAGATGTGTTTGGAGTTCCTTTGAGTTCCACATTCTCTGTGTCATGTCTAGGCCCAGGGCTTGGGTCATGACAGCATTGGACAGAGTTGTACTACTAGCTAGTATTCTAGCTGGCTATGAGATTGACTGTGTTTACGTTATGGCTAAGCAGATCCATGATTCAGCGATCCGTACCTAGACTGCATTGCCTTTTCCTATCCTAATATATAGATTATGCAATGCATCTAGGGTACATGTTTCTCTCTAATTGGACCCACATGTAGAGGTTGTGCACACCATGGATCCCAGCTTGATCATGGCTGATGAGAACCCAATGGCCCTACAAAGAGCAGTTTCTTCTCCCATACCAAATTCATTCCCCGTTAAGCCACAGACTTAGGAGTAGACCCTAGTCACCACTAGTGCTACTCCATCTACCTCAGAGTCGCCTCCAACTGTTGAGACCGAGGTGATCCCATCCTCCAGCACATTTACACCAATACCTTTTGCTTCACAGGTTGACTTTGCAGACTTTTCTCTTATGTCTGCTTTTGCTCTTTCAGGAGTTGGTACATAGGGTAGCAAAGACGAAGCTCCGGTTGAGCAGGTTAGCTGGCCAGATCAGACCATGGGTCCATCAGGCAGACTATGACTTGAAGGAGAGGGCCAAGGCATACACTCGTGAGTTGATAGATGAGAGAGTCAGAGAAGTGGATTCCAAAGTATATGCCTTCGAGGATAGAGTCTAGAAGAGACTCGAGGATGCCCGGCCTGCTGACATAATTGTTGTTACTGAGGAGTTGGCCAAGTTAAGCCTAACTTGTTGAAGATATTAACAGTCCTGATAGCAGTCCCAAAGTAGGCACTGGCAGATGATGATGTATTTGACCTATTCGATGACCGCCCACATGCCCACAGAAAGAGGCCCCATGAGAGTGATGACCTAGCAGTGAGCCGGAAGAGGCCCTGGACTGATGATGAGATTGCAGAACTGGAGGAGTAGATCACTAATGTGGTGGTATAGGAGTCCTTAGCTTTGGAAACATTGAGTAGGGACCGAGAGCAGCGTATAGCATAAAGAGAGGGTAGCTCGCATACAGCTACAACCCAGACCACCGAGGAGATGGGACCCTAGGCGCCCAGGACCCCAAGGATCAGATGGATGCCAGTGCTTGAGTACCATTGTGTTTGATATTTTTTACCCCCGACCTTATTTGCTACTATTGGATACTTTGTTCCTTGTTTTAGACAATATTTTCTTTATGTTGATTTTTGGATGCTTTTAAATATTTTGTTTTGAATGTTGTTTTTTAATTATGTTCTGGATGTTTCGTTTTAACTTGTTGGTTTTGGGTATGTATATATGTGTGTGTGCATGTGTGTGTGTGTTTACTTTGAGGACAAAGTATTTTCTTCTTGTGGGATGTTGAAAGTTATGAATTAGGGTGAAGTCTGAGTAACCTCGAGTCCATAACTTCCTATCTTTTTTATCCTAAGGTTTTCTTGCCGTGATTCATTTTTCTTGTGGATGCTTTTAAATTCTGTTGAACTGGCATGTTTAGGTAGTGTATATGATTTGTAGATATATAGTCGTTGCTATCTTTTGGCATATATACAATCTTAAAATGCTTTTTGAATGTTTTAAAAATTTGGTACCCTCAAAATTTTTGAAATTATTGGTTATTTTTGCAATTAGCATGTGATTATCTGGCAATGTTTGTTCTGATAAAGAGAAGTTAAGTTGATGCTTGAAGCATGACCTGTGAGTCTATACTTGATTATGTATGCGATGCCATATGTGTGTGAGCTTATTTTGCCGCATCCATGTATTATGTATGGACTCAGAACTTTTCTTATTAGTCTAAGATTAGACTGGTGATGTGGTTGATTAGGAAAGGATCTTAGGTCATTTTTAGCAAGTCCACTTTTGCCTAAATGACTTACCAAATGTGACAGTTGATCCCTTGTTCTAAATGTTTGAGCTTTGCATGTACCTGTTCTTTGTTTACACCTAGCTAGCCCAGCCCTGTTTTATGGAACACCTTGATATTGACCCTAGTCTATCCTTAAACATGTGAACCTTGATTGAGGGTAAAAGCCTAAGTTGAGGGTGGCTATGAATTGTGGCGCTGGTTTGGAGAATAGATATTGTGTGTTTCACCTCATGCTAAAAGCCTAAGTTGAGGATGGCCTTTATTGTGGTACAATAATGAAAATAAGATGGTTAGTTGGGAAAGAAAGAAAGAAGTACTACAAGAAAAATAGTTATTTAAGACCAGGTTTTAGGGAGGAGCTAATAATCACGTCTCTGAAAGTATATCTATTAGGACTAGATTATATTCTTGTTCTTATTTATATAATTTATTGTGAAGAAACTAAATCTGGTCTCTAAAGTATTTAGTAACTGGTCCCTAAATGTAATTTTATGACTTGGTAGGAAATATACTTCCGCCTATTTATACTAAAATATTAAAGAATTTAAATATTGATTAGTTTTTTATAAAAATTTAGGCGGCAAAAATTTTCACCTAAATTATTTAGGCGGCAAAAAACCTTTCTGAAGATATAATTCGTCATCAGTAGAAAAAATTTAGGTGGCAAAAAACTTTTCAGTAGAAATAATTTATGAGTCAAAAGAATCTAAATTATTTAGGTGGCAAAAAAATTTTCAGTAGAAATAATTTAGGCGGCCGAAAATCCATTTCTCTGTGCAGTTTTAATTCTGCATCCTTTTTCAAGTACGACATAGCTTCCATAGCAATGTGCAGTGACCCTAAACCAACTCGTCAACTCGTCATTAGCTTGCTCGATCGATCGCCTGGGTTCGTGTCCTGAGAGGTGATTTTCTTCCTCCAGTTTTATATCTTTAAATCGATATAGTCATGTATTTCACATGTTTTGGGTGTACTTTTTACTGTGGGAGATGATTGAACATTAGAATCTTGGAGTATCGTAATTGATTATCGACTTTGAATGTTCTAAATAGTTAGTGTTTTCTACTCCCTTCATTGGTTCCTCTGTCAAGAATGTTGTGTTTCTATTATAGTCATTGTTCACTTAATTCCATGGTCAAGCTAAACATGGTTTGTTTAACACTACCTTCAGTAAAGTATTTTGTGTTAACACATCTCCAGTGACCTATTTGTATTACCATTTAGTCTCTCTGGCCACATCTTCAGTTTTTGCGAAAATAATGGTACTAGGCCAGCTTCAGTTTATCTTTTTGCGAAAGTAATGGTGCTAGGCCAGCCTTTGCGCACCTGTACTATCCCACCACGTAGTTCTACCTCTCGCCAAGACAAATAGCAGGTAGCTCTTCCTGATCATGTGTACACCAGATGGAATTTGAGATGTCTACATAGAGACGTCTGAAAATAAGACAACGATTGAAAAGGATCATAGACGTATAAAACAACCAGAGATGTCTACATTCTACATATATGGAGTACCTTTAGTGGATTCCACATTACAAGTAAATATGACTTCTTTTATTTAAGCCGCACCCTTTTCATCCCTTGTCTTATTTTCATCCTTTAGCTTTTTTCGTCCCTCATTAGTCGTTTCAGCTTTTGCATCTGTCAGAATTTGAACCTTGATCATGTAAAAATTCATGCTCTAGTCAGGTGGAGGTTATCCCTGGACTTAGAAGATGAAAGTCGAGAATTTAAGTGCTTAATTCAGCATTAAGATTAATGAATCCAATAACCAAGACCTTGAGGAATGACAATGTTCTGTGACTTTTTCGGGTCAAGAACTCTGTTCTCCTTCTCAACCGGAGGACAAATTGATTTCTTAGTGATTTCATTTGGTACTGAATTTACAGAATTACATCCAAAGAGTGATTCCCTCATGTCTTCATTTAATCTGAAATACATATAAAGATCTCTACAATAAGAAACTACACGTCGATACTGAGACAATAACATCTTTGTTAATCAACTTACTGGAAAGAGCTCGATTTCAGCTGATCCCGCACTGTTGATCTCTCCGAAGTCACTCGTACTTTGTTACAATCAACAGCAAGGCACAACTTTAGTTTCCTAGGATTAGTCTATGTACACCAGATGGAATTATATCCCCAAAAATTTGTGCTACACTAAATGGTTGAGTTTTGAATTCTGCTGGACTCAAAAGTGTAACTTGCTGGTTCCTTTTTGAGTTTCTTGTTCTTGTCTTTTGGATTTTTATGAAACCAACTTTTCAATTAAAAAAATGCTCTTGGAAGTTTCAAGAATTTATTGAAATGTTTGAGCTCTGTTGGGAAAATTGTCTGATCATGTCATAGCTAATGTGTATTGGCCTCTCTGAAATCTGAAGTGTGATGGCAACTTTAACAACTTTTGACATATATCAAATTGTTATGAGGTAGCTAAATGTCATTTGGACAATTCATTGTCTCAACTTATTTCAAAAAGGCTCTAGTCCCATACATAGCCAAAGCATTGGTACCTGGAATCTTGATTAGTTCCAATGCTCAAACAGACTATCCTAAGCAAATTCAAACAAGACCTGAATGTATTTTTAAATACTTTAGCTAGCTATTTTCTGGGCATGAAACATACTCCCAAGTCCTAGACAAACAAGTAGTTCCACATTATTTTGCAGAACGTGATAGACATATATATGTGACAGACGTAGTAGCCATATATATGTGACAGACGTAGTAGCCTTAGTGCTCTACAGGTTCAATTGAACTAAGTATTTTAGTAAGGAATATATACAATAGATATTACTGCCCAGAATGTGAGGTATCCCATGCTAAATTGCCCTACATTTTCAAGTTTGCAGCTTAGTTAACAATTAGGCACTCATACTGTGATATCGCTTAAAATTGCATTTTCTTAACTTACCCACAGGAAGTATAAGAATAGGCCAGAGAATTACTATCACGAATGTGAAACCGATGCCCCATTTAATTAGATATGCTTTGGCTCCATTGACTTTTTCCTCTCTGAACTCTTCAGGTGGCAATTCACTTTTTTCCTTTTCAACCACAGTGATCCGTTTTATAGTCTCCTAATCAAAATTCTGAGGTCTTAAAATGTTGCAAATAACATGAATAGCTCCACCAGTAAGTACGGAAACAAGGTTTCCTTCTAGCACTGGTGCATTTCTACCACTTCTGTCAAGTTTTATCCTTCCATACTCCATTTGTGGCGAAATATCTTTGTATGAATTAGTTATATTTATTTTTAAACGTTATGATGGCACAATTTCTTTTCTTATTATATTATTACCATTTGCTGATTTAGTTTTAACTTTTTGCAATTTTTGCAGATTCAAGATGAAATCATTGAAGACTGAAAGTGAGGTCGGTTCTAATACGAAGAGTACTATCAGATATACATTTCTCGCTCCTGGTGCTATTGGAGAGGGGCATGGACGAGGGCTTAAATCTTTGGGTTAGAAAGGGAATATGCCAACTAAGAGTTAATTGCCTCAATCAGTACATCAACGATATTGAAACTAGTAAGTTTTTTTGTACTCTTTTACTTCAGAGAACATATATGCTAACATAATGTACGCACACTTATCCTCCAACTTGAGTTCAAATTCCCTACATCTGAGAGACTGACACATAACACATGAGAAGCATTAGACTCAGAGAGATGAGAACTCTTAGCATCACAAAGAACAGTAAGTTGCGTAGATTTCCTGATCTCAATTTTTCCTCAACCCATTTTGGAGGAAGTAATTATAATGGAGCTGAATTTGATGGTGAAAGAAGGCTCTAACATTGCTATTTGATAAACAAAATTGGAGCTTTGTTCAACCAGAAAAAAAAGAATAGAATAAAGCAAATATGAAATATATTGTTTGGATAGGGAGGTATTATTATCGTAAACTTAGATATATAACTCTTCTTTAGAGTTTAAGCAGTTGGAAGTTCTTGTAAATGAAGTAAAGAATTGTTGACATTCTTGTATATGATAGTACTGAAACTTTTGAAATGCTTGTCATCATAGGACATGAAAATCTGATTTCAACACATGAGAGTGATGCAGCAGAAGCTACCAAAGGTGTTCTAGTTCCAACATTATAGGCAAGTTTCCTCCTAAAATCGCTTGCTTCTTACAAGACTTGATTAGCTATGTTTTGATCCAGCTTATCCCGCCCAGAATAAACAAGAAGCCCCACAACTATAGCAGGAAAAGCTACAAAATACATGGAATTGCCCAGCAAATCCAACATCACCACGCTTGTTAGGGATGTTCACAACTAGAAAATTGGCCTCCAGATCAACTATTCCAAGGAGGATGTAATAATACCATTTTTTCTTGATCCCCTATTGCCTGTACAAAGACCAAAGTGATTATTAAATAATTAGGCTATTTCACTCTTTTTTGCAAATTTAGTTTTCTTAGATTCCACTTACATTAGGCATGTTGTTATCGTTGTTAGTGATCATTCGATGTTATCAAGTCTTAAGTTCTCTGGTGTTAGACACTAATCAAATTCTAGATGGCCAAGTTGGACTTGTTATGTATCAATGAAACCTTTTACTTGATCAAAAAGTAAGTGATCATCAGATGTTCATCAAGTTTCTCTTTTTGGACTGAGAATAATGAGACTATTGTGTGGCATGCTCAATTTACCTCTATTTGGTATATTTAAATGATGGAACTTCTGCTTGTCAACCTCAATAATATTTTGAGTGGTAACAGGGAGTACTTGTGAGAGCGTTAGAGTTACAACGAATCCTCCTTATTGAAGCTTATTCATCTATTTGTCTAGGATTGAAGTAACAAAAATTGTACTAGTTTTCAAATTTCAACAGAATGAACCCTGATATGTTAGACTAGTTAGTGCAATAAAAATGTTAAGCTCAGCTCATGGAACTTTTGAAGAGGAGCCTGCGAGAATAAAAAGCAGTGGTTGTCTCCCGAAAGTCTGGACTTTGTACAAATACCAGGAACTGAGTAGTCACTGTTGTGCTTGTTCATTTGTTTTTTTTTTTTTTTTTTTTTTTTTTTTTGCCGTGATCTTTGGTGTTTATATATATTGTTATCACATGTCACAATTCTGATTATCCAGTATGATCTCCTAGATGGTTCACTTTAGTGGTGGAATAAATTGTGTGATAATGTGGACACAGTGTGACATATTCTTTTACTTAACATACATTAGGGAGAATCTGATGTACTTGGGAACCGACTAATATGACATGGAAGATATTTATTGCTGGTTGAAATCTTTACATGTATGATCAAGCTAGATGAACCTTAGGGACTTTGGAGAAAAGAACCTTAAGGAGAATATGATGAACTTGGGGATTAAGAGAAGTTAGTTTTCTGATCAGAATTGGTCGATTTGGTGAGCTCAAAATATGGACATAATCAGTAGCTGATAATATTGCAAATGTGGATATTAGTCCCACTCTCTGCATCACCATAGCTCATCTTATCTAGGTTTAAGGTGATAAACCAATTTGGGCGTGCTGAAAGAAAAATTTGGTAGGTATTGGTTGCCCATTGTTAGGCTTAGGCAAATCTACAAATGAGCATTTGCGAATTTGCAAATGGATCTGTTTTAGTTTCTTCTTAGCTGCATAACACTTTTTTTTTTAATTTCTACGCTATTGCAAACATTGCTGGCCAACATCCCTATTTTAACATTTTTTGGCCTGGTTGTTGTTCATCCAACTCGTCTTTAAGCTATTCATTTAGTCCATTTATTTCTATCTTTTACCAAGTATCATTTAGTTGTGGTTATCTGCATAACGACACAAAATAGATGTTGGATTCTTGGTTGATGCGTCCCAATCTTTTTCTAATAGATTTTTTTAATTTCTTGCAACTTTTGTTGATGTTCCTGCATATCACTCGAGAAGGACTGAAACTTGAAGCTAGTTTTTTGCCTAATTTGTTCATGATTCTTCAGTGAAGATATAAGTTTAGAGGATGTGTGCACCAACTCATTCTTGTTTTTTTATGAATGTTATGCAAAACTTTAGATGCTATCCTTAATTTTTGTTATGCAAATTGAAGCTAATATCATGGGATGTTGTTAGCCAATTTATTGTAATGTAAGTCACACTCAGTCTTACCCTCTCTCTAGTTTTTGTAGTTTTTTAATATATGCTGATAAATGATCAGATTCATGTTCGTCTCTAAAGGTCAATCTATGACTAGGATTGTTGCTTCTCTATAAAGCTATTTTAGGATCAGATTATCGTCTCTAAAGAATTACTATGACTAGGTTGTGGAAGGTGGCAAATGAGGATTAACGACCTAAATCCAAGATGTAAATGGTCTATTTGAGACTAGATATCTGGTTTATAAATAGGATATAATGACTATATTTTTCTCCGTTTTAAAAAACATATAGGGACCAAACTTTTAATATTGTCCTAATTGACTATTAGCAAAGGAAGCATTTGCAATGAGTGTATGGTCTATTTGAGACTAGATATCTGGTCTCTAAAAAGGATCTAACAACCACATTTCTTCCCGTCTCGAAAAACATATAGGGACCAATCTTTTAGTCTCATCCTAATTGACTATTAGCGAAGGAAGCATTTGTGACCAGTGGCGACCATACTTTTCAGGTCCCAAATTACTCATTTGGGACAAGATTTGAACTTTTAGGGACGAGATTTCCCTTCCTTAGAGATTGTTTTTCTTGTAGTGAAATGCATAAGTCTTGTTCCGGATGAGAAAAAGAAAAGAAAAGTTGTCTTGGATTGAAGTGAATAGCTAAATGCGTTCAAAAATAAGGCACAGTTGAAAAAGAGAAGGGAAACACCTGGGAAAAGCTTGTAAAGGAAGAATAAGGGTGGATGTAATGAAAATGGTTGAGTTGTGGAGGTAAGAGTGTTGAAAGACATGATTCAAGGATAGTTTTTAGTCACTACCTGTCTAAATTGCCATACCAAAGTCCTATGAGCCTATGTTACAAGCCTTTTAAGTACTAAAGTGATCCAAATTCACTTTGTGATCAGTCTGGAGTTGAGTATAGAGGCAAGCCTATGGTGTTAGTCATTATGCATGAATTTCATTTGTGAGAGTGAGAATGCTTGCACAGTCCCTTAATTTTGAATGCATCTTGAATGAGATAAAGGGATTTCTTTTCTGTGAGGGCATTTGCACTGCATGATTAACATATGACTAGTCCAGTTATTGTGGATTGTGGATACTCCTTTGCTTGTCATAGTTAGATTCCCAGATACATCTTTGTGTTTTGGTCTACTTAGTAGCTTTGCAATCAAGTTTTGAAAATGAGAGTTCGGTACCTGAATTGGAGTTAAATAATGTATATGCCATTAGATTAGCGGCTATGTGTTTCTCATTGTTTACTTAGATTGAGTCATGGCTTGAGGACAAGCAACAGTTTTAAGTTGAGGGTGTTGATGTGTTGTCAAAATACAACATATTTGATGCTTAAAACAAGGGATTTTGCAAGTTCTTAATGCGACTGTTTACGATTTTTATGTGTTTTTATATTGTTATTGCAAAAAAGATAGGTTGGCATGATTTTGGGAGAAAATTGCAGATTTTGCTGAAGTGCAGGACATACGAGCCATCCTACGAGTTGTAGCCCAAGCTACGAGTCGTAGGATGCTCTCATAGAAACAAACAGTGAACAAATTCAAGAATCTTCTAAGTGGAGATCAGCCCTTCGAGGCCACTCTACGAGTGTAGGTCTCACTACGACTCGTACAGGAAGGATCGTAGCAAGAAACGGTGAGCTAAAACTTTGGACCAAAAACTGAAGATGTAGACTATGAGAGAAGAATACGAGTCGTAGCCCAAGCAATGACTCGTAACAATGGGTCGTAGAAGTCAAGTCCAAAATGCCAAAAGCTGACCATGAAACCCCGATTACGACTCGTAGGTCACCCTAGTAGTCGTTCCTATGCAATTTACCTGTTGCTAGTTGTCTTTTCTATTTAATATCTAGGGTGAATTTGTAAATAGTATAAATGCTTAATGATATGGTTTCTAGAAGAGGACCAGACTTTGAATCTTTTGTTGAACACTTTGAATATTCTCTCTAGAATATTTCTAGGATTTAATGTAGATTTCAATTTTTAATTTGAAGACCCACTTTGAGGATTTGGAAAATCACATTGTACTCATCTTCAATTTATCAAGGCTTGTGGTTTTCAACTTGAAGGTGTTTTTGTTCTTCATTGTTTTGGGTAAACTCTCAACTATGTCTTTTACATTCATTATTGTTGATTTTTCCTTAGCCATGAGTAGCTAAGCACGCACAACTTGGGGTTATGGGAACCATGAGTAGTTGACTTGAAATAACCTAAATTTGTATATTTTTTGATTGGGGTTTTGCATGTATTGTTTATTTCCCTTCATTTTGATTGATGTTTGGTGCTGGCTACTTCAAACCCCGCCTACTATCATGATCCCAACCAAGATAGTGACGAATAGGAAAAAGGAAGTAAATGATAGAATTTGATTGATGTGTTCTTGCCTAATCAACCAAACCTGACCAAGGGGAGGTTGATTAGGACAATGGGTAATAGTTAGTTGGTACACTATGGTTGCCGACAGAGAGCCATGGTGAAATTCGACCTTCACCTTCACAAGAGGGTTGGATGAACCTAAGCTACTATCCTGTATGCGAATTCCTAATTAGAGTTATGTTGTCTAGGGTAATTGAGTAAACGAATCATGGGGAACACAATTCCCAAGTTGTCCCTCGATTTGATTGTCTTCTCTTATACTTCACATAGTGTTTATTTTTGTTCTTCATTTTGAATCACAAAATCCCCCATTTTAGAGACTTTGGTAATCGATGCTTGAAATGATTTATAGTGAATCTATACAATCAAGGCCCGTATTCCATGTGGATTCAATCCTAACCTCTGGTTAGGTTTATTGTTGACTGCGACTGCTTTACTGTTGGAGCGTGAACATCACTATCCTTACCTACTATTGGTGACATAGTTAAGGAGTGAGAGTCGGATTTACTCTTACTCATTTCAGTGCTCGATACTCCTCTCATCGCTCAATGCTCATGTCACAACCTGG
>JAABOM020019805.1:0-18534 GCA_011800125.2 Solanum clarkiae
TCTATTATTTTTCATGAAGAAACCTTACTTAACACATAACTATAATCACTTACTTTTACCTTCAAGGTTGAGGGCCTCCTTGAGAACCCTAAAAGTCTCTTATGGCTGCTTGTAAGGTCAAGAAAGAGTTGAGAGAAAACTTGGAAAACAATCTGATTTTTTTTGTTCAAGTTAAAATGGATTATGGGAGTCGTTTTAAACCATTTTTAAAAGGGTACTTTGCCTGACCTAATAAGGATTTTATAGCCTTACTTTACTAAGTTGTTGATGTAGCTTCTTTCCCCTTTCACTTGGGCCTTGCTGGGTTCCAATTGATTGGGCCTTGGCTGCCCATTTTTCCCTTTTCTCCTTACTTAGTTTTGGGCCCAATTAGTCAAGTGGGTTGTGATGTACCTGGGCCCTTATATTGTTCATCTTGGGCTATAAGTATTGTCCATTTACAATGGTAAAACATGGGCTAAAGTTGAACTCTTAACACGGACTTTATTCATAATCGAAATTGGACAAATTCGATGTCGAGCCTCATCTCCGTTTAGCTTGCAAATTTAAGCTAAGCAAGTAATAGACTCATCTGCTAGCTTACTAAGTCCTACAAGCACCTCACTTCTCTCACTTCATTTAAAGTCGTGATCTCCTCCATTTGACTTAAAACTTATTTGTACTCGACTCTCTTCAATGTTAGACATACATATCGCCCTCTAATTCGAGATTCAAGCACTTTTAAAAATTGGCGCTAATTTAAAAAGTCATATCATGTTTCATTTGTATAGAACTAGTGTTGTAAGATGTGGGGTGTTAGAAGTAGTCCATCCTAATAGACAAGAAGCGAAAATACTTTGATAAACCTATCCACTATCACCCATATTGATCATGATTCCTTTTAGTACGAGGAAGTCTAGAAACAAAGCCCATAGTTATTTTTTCCTATTTCCATTCTAGTATCAACAACGGTTGTAGTGACCCCACTGGAACATGAAGTTCTACCTTTACTTGTTGACAAACTAACTATTTTGAAATAAACTCTGTAATATCCTTCTTCACGGCATCCCACTAATAGTGTTCCTTAATAGTCTATTATATCTTTGAGCCCTCGAGATGCATCACATATGGTAAAGTATGTGATTTATGCATTAGTTATACTTTCATTTTTTATCATTAAGACATAAAATGTACTTTGGAAAAGCAAGACACCATCCTTAATTAATGTACAATCATGTTTTTCCCTATTTTGAACTGTTTGGGATAATTTTACGAGTTTCTCATTCGACTTTTATGCTTCTTTTACTTGTTCAAGTAATATTAGCTTGACTTGCTAATCAGAAACAATTGAACCATATGAATCAAGTACAAAACAAACATTACAGCTCTTAACTCAAGAAGCAACGGTAAAGGACTCTAGGATAAGCTTGGGAAGGATTTTCAACTTAGGGCATAAGCAACTACATTAGTTTCACCTGGGTGGTAATCAATTGTGCAATGATAATCTTTAATGAGTTTATGCCATCAACGTTTTCTTAGGTTCAATCTTTCTGAGTACCCAAATATTTTAAGATCTTGTGATCAGTGAATTTGTGGTATTCCCATACAAATAATGTCGCAGTATTTTAAGGTAAACACTATAGTTGCAAGTTCAAGATCATGAGTGGGATAATTTAATTAATATAGTTTTAATTTTTGAGAGGTAGAAGAAATAACTTTCCCTCCTTGCATCAAAACATATCCTAGACCACAATGAGAATATCATTGTGCATCACATATTCCTTCTTATACATTAGTAGAGTAAGTATAGGAACTTGTGTCAAGAAGGATTTCAGAGTTTTGAAGCTCTCTTTGCATTTGTCTTCCAAAGTAAACTTTATTCTTTCTTCAAGAGTTTAGTCAAAGGAGAGGTTATAATAAAGAAGCCTTTCACAAACCTTCTATAGTATCTTGTCAAGACCAAGAAGATTCTTACCTCAGCTGGACTTTCGGGAGGTTTCCATTCAACAATTATTTGGATTTTGCTAAGATCCACCTTCACACCTTCGGCTGACATGACATGTCCCATAAAAGTCAGTTTATTGAGCCGAAATTCACACTTGGAGAGCTTAGCATAAAGTTCTTTCTTCTTCAAAATTTGTAAAATAAAAAAATCCGGAGATATTTATCATGATCTTCACCATCCTTAGAATATACTAAATATCATCTATAAACACTACTACATACTGATCAAGGTATGGCCTAAATACTTAATTTGTTAGAGCATTAGTTAACCCAAATGTCATCACAAAAAAGCATAATGACCATACCAAGTTTCAAAAGCAGTTTTAGAAACATCTTTTTCTCTAACCCATAGATAGTGATACCCAGATCTCAAATCAATCTTTGAGAATATAGTATCACTCTTTAGTTGGTTGAACAAATCATCAATCCTTGATAGTGAATATTTATTCTTATTGTTATTTTGTTCATTTATCTGTAGTCAATACATAACCAAAGAGTTGCATTCTTTTTATTTACAAATAAAACAGAGGCTTCCCAAGGAGAAACACTAAGATAGATAATATCCTTCTCAAGAAGTTCTTGCCACTGAATTTTCAACACCCTTAACTCAGCCAGAGCAATTCTGTAAGGAGTGATAAAAACTGGAATAGATATAAGAATAAGCTCGATTGAAAATTCAACTTCTTTTTTCGGGGATAACACAAGAAGTTTTTCTGGGAAGACTTTTGGAAAATCACACACAGTAGATATATCTTTAAGACTAGGACTCTCTAAGTGTGTATCAACTATGAGATCAAGATATGCATTACAACCTTGCCAAATCATGTTTTTTTCCAAGGAAACAAAAATAATACTAGATGTAAATGATTTTTCACCTTGTACAATGATATGGAGAAAGGCAGGATATTTAAAAGTCACATGCTTTGAGCTATAATTTAATACTGTATGATATTTATAAAGACAATATATCCCAATAAATATCAAAATCATGGAAGTTCATTTCAATAAAATCAGTAGGTTGAATCGTGAAGGGACAAGCTTGGTAAATTCAATTACAAAAAATACTTGGTAGCCCAAGGGACTTTTGAAATGACCCTGCAGGTCTTTCTATATTTTTTCCATTATTTTTTTTAATTTGAGCATGTGTATAGTGACCTAGGGCCATTATGACTTATTGAGAAGGTTGGTATGGTTGTTGGATGAGTTGTTTGTGATATATGGGGATTTTCAAGATAACAAGAAGTTATAACTGTAGAAATGAGATTACTGATAAAGTCCTAGTAACCAGCCTCAACATAAAATTTTGATGGTTCCATCAATTCTAGCATGGCCGAATTAATCTAGGAACATGGTTGGCCTAAGGATTGGGGGTCCCTGTGTTAGTTTAAGTCATAAATTGCAAGATTAGTTCAATCGGAAGTTAAAAAGTGGTTTCCTGTAAAAACTTAGGCAAACGTATCGAATTGGAAATTTGATGGCATGGTAAGCTTTGGAATGTTAAATATAGCCTAACAGACCTTTTTGTCAGATGGCAGACACTTACGGGTACATTTTGACCCCCTCCCCCTTCCCCAGTTCTTTTAGCTAAAATTAGCCAAAAAGAAGTAGGACCTTCATTTTCTCATAGGATGCTCCGCTAGAAATTTTGACTGTACCATTGGATTTGGAATGTTGAAACCATGTGGTTTCCATATTTATTTACCTAAAATAGACATCAGACGGGTCGGGAATGCCCCGAAAGAGTTTTTGAGTTATCTAGTGCAAAGACTAGAAGAATAATCCTCCACATTCACAGAGGGGAGGCACATTTGTGCAGGGAAAATTGGAGCAAATCTCCACGTTTACACTACCCATTCCTATGTTCATGGAGGCTAGGCATGTGAATGTGCACATTCCCAGTGCCATAGGCCATGTTCGCAAAGGCCTTTTGGGAGGCGGTGCCCAACCTATGTATGGTTGGCCACGAGCAAATATAAACAAAAATTTCCTAAGAGCATATTGAGTTCCATAATTCCAATTTTAGCAATTCAAAAGGCTACATCATACAAATTTTCACAAGGAACACCGTGGAAGGGTTGGATTTCAGTTTCAGCATGAAATTGAGGTAAAATTGCTATTTTTAGCGGGTTATATATCATAATTGAGTATAAATTTTACATAGCAATATCTCATTCATTTCTTATTGGAATTATGTGGAATTTGTGTTTAAGTTGTTCTATTTTCTGATAGGAACGTTGTGGTATACTTGGATCCTAATGATTTTACTGTATTTTTGCGGAATTTAACTAGGACGTTCTATATATAAATGTTTTTTGATAAGAAACATAACCTCATTTTTGGGATATTTCTCTGTATTCTAGGACTTTTTTTAGCCTAATTTATCGTTGTAGACTCGGGGTGACATGGAGATCATTTTATGGGGGTTGGTTTAGGATTTCGGGCATGGGCCTTATTTTTTCCTATTTTAGTCGTAATTGATGTAATTTCTCTCGTTTCTTGAGATTTTATAGTCAAATCAGCCATAATGATCTTGTGACATATGTTTTGACAGCTGAGCAATGGTTGGAGGTAATTAGGAAGGGCAAAGCTCATATGGGCTGATCTAGAGCATAAGGAACTATCTTCTAGGTATTCTAGGCCTGTTTAACCCTTAAACTACACTAAAATGTGTGGATATGTCGTATATGGGTTGGTTTTGTTAAGTATGTGTTATATATGGCTGGTTACATTAGGTATGTGTTATATATGATGATGTGGGATTGTAATCACTATATTGATGATTGTATTAGCTATAGCTACTATCTTAGCTGAGTATCGACGTTGTTAATCTACGAGAGGGCCTGGTAAAGGCTAGATATGGGTGGCTGCCATTTGACAAGTAAGTATGCTTTACTTGAATCTTGTCTGGTTGTGTGAGTAGATGGATACTGCGAGTACATGTTAGCTTGCAAGGCCGGTCACTAACTATATGTTGTACTGTGGACTTGTTATGATGTATATATGATTCTAATACCCTTGCTTATTCTGGACACTTGTGATAAAGTTATAACTGACCATGTTTGTTCTGAGTACTTGTGGCTAGCTAGTTGTGATGTATTTGTCTCTGTAGACATGATTCCATACTATTCCTGTGACATATTTGTCTATAAAAACAATTATGAATCATTGTACGTTGTTAAATCTACTTGACATTGGGAAACATGCTATATTCTAAGAAATGTGGTAGTTGTGCTTCTGGTTGGACATTATGACCCTTCACATGAGATATGATGTTGATAAACATAGGGAAATGTGATTTTATTAAAAAGACATATGCCATATCCTATGGGATTCATTGGGCTATCGGTGATTGGGATATTGTCTATATGAATTAGTTATTGGGACTACTATCTTATTCTGGAGATTATCACACTACTAGTGGGTCGGCACATGGTTTCCTTGGTGGGTATCATTTGTATCAATTGGGTTGTTGTATGATTCCGGATAGGTGATACACTTCCAATTATCAATTCTCTTCGGGCCTTAGCTTAGCGTTAAGTCGATGCTGCACTAAAGTTTCTATGCATAGATCTAGATGGTTATATTTTAGGATCAGGTGTCGCGGCCTAACACGACGGACATTTCAAGAATGAGTGTCATGACTTGACACAATATACATTCCAGGATCGGGTGACTCGTACCGTCATGATTAGGGGGATTCTTTCTCTTGCAAAGAATTTATTCCACCATTATATGCACATGAGCTATGGTCGGGTGACACCAGCTGATATGATATAAAGGATAGGTGCCACATTCTGAAATAGGTTCAGGTTTGGCTAACATAAGTCGGCTAGGGTACCTTGACATACTTGAGGTTACACCAGAGCACCATTGATACTTTGGTTGTGTGTGGGTGTCATTATGTACTTATGGAGGCTCAAGGGGTGTAAAGGCATTGATATGAGCGCCTTACACCCACGTACAACCTGACACCCTGATCGTATAATACTGTGGGTATAGTTTCAGTTGTGGGGTTGTTATGAATTGTTTTATTCTGGTAATTGAAATATGATGATGTTATTGATATACTCATTGTTGTCCTAGTTTCGTATTTACTAGCTTTATTGTTGTTTCTATATTGGGCATGTCTATATTTATAGTATTACACTCAGTCGGCCTATGATGCCTACTAGGTGCCTTTTACCGATACTCACCCCTATATTTCTGTATTATGTTGCAGCTCCAAGAACTAGATGCGATTGTTGACTTTGGGGTTCGTGGACGATTCAGTAGAAATTGATGAGCATCAGCAGCTCTAGACATTCTGTAGTCTCCTTCTATTTTTTATGACCGCATTTTATATCTAGACAGTGGCCTTGTACATTATAGTTGGCTTGTATTTGTACGAGTTCCTCCTAGTTATGTATATTATTATTATGTATATATTGAGTGTGTGCTTGAGTCTATAGTAGCTCTATGAAAATGATTTCCAGGTTCTGGGTAGATTGTGCTTGGTTTAGTTATATATATTGCCATGATTAGTGATTCAGGACAGGTTTTATGGGTTAAGCTAGTTAGCCTATAGGTGGGATCTAACAGATGTCATCATGACCTGAAAATTAGGTTGTGACAAGTTGGTATCAGAATCTTAGGTTCACTAGTCTCATCTGTACAGAGCTACCATCTAGTAGAGTCCGACAGATGGGTGTAGAAACATTCGTGACTTATCTTCTTGAGGCTAGAGGATGTTTAGTTATTGATTCCTTTTGTGTGATATGATCAATGGTCTTTGATTTCTTGGAATCTAATTAACTTATTATTTCATAGATATGTCGTATAGAGGTCAGACTCCAAGAAGGGAGCAACTTTTAGAGCCACCGAGCAGAGATAGGATGCCTCAACTCTTCCACAGCCAGAGGCACCAGTTTTCCCAGCCTCCATTGTTGTCACACCTCAGGTACAAGTGATTATTGAGAAGTTCTTAGCGGCACTCAAATCTTTAAAGTAGGGTGCAACACTAGACCTAGCTCCTCCATTTCATGCATTAGTGGAGCCTGCTACTTTAGAGACTCCAGCACAGCCAGAGGGAGTCATGCCTTTCAGGACCAGTGGTTACTTGGGTATTTTGTGAGGTTGACTCTGTCGAAGTTTTCAGGGGAAATGAGAGAGGTTGTATAGGATTTTCTAATAGTGTACAGGCATTAAGACTATTGGAGTCTTAGAGTACAAAGTTCACAGCATATCAGTTAGACGGGACCGACAAACAGTGGTGGCGAACTTATAGAGACACCAGACCAATCATTGCCTTGCCAGTGACTTTGGCTGATATTTTAGAGGCCTTCTTGACCAGGTTTGTTCCTATGAGCTTCAAGGAGAGGTACCAAGATCAGTTTGTTGGACTGGAGCAGGGGTAGATGACATTATCACAGTACAAAGTTAGATTCTAGGATCTCTCCAAGTATGATACAGCTATTCTGCAGACTAAAAAGGAGCGGATTCATTATTTTGTGCAGGGATTGAGGCCACAGTTAAGGATGGGGATACATTTACCAATGACATCAGGTAGGTATTATTTTGATATTGTTGATCATGCTAATTCTCTAGAGCAGTTCAATCGCGAGGCCCAAAGAGGCAGCAACAAGTGTATACAACGTAAAGGGGAGTTCAGTGGATCATAGCCAGTTTCAAGTTGGTGAGTGATAGGACTTTGAGGTGGTTCAGCAAGGTTAGACTAGTTGCCTGTTCCAGTCATCATTGCAGGCTTTCGAGGGTAGCCGACAAAGCTACCCTTACCCAGTGGTAGGGATACGTGCTCGAACTGAGGTCGCAGGGACGCCCAGTATGGGGACTGTGAAGATTATAATAGCTTCCAATAAGGTTCTTGGGGCCCCACCAGAGGTGGTAGAGATGGAGGCAGAGGTGATGTCCAAGGTGGGGCCATCAAGGACATTTTTATGTAGCACCAGCACAGGCAGAGGCCAAGGCTTCTAACGAGGCCATTCAAGCATGATTACCATGTGCCAGCAGCCAGCATCAGCATTATTTGATTCGAGTTCCACCTTCTCATATGTATTATGTACCTCGCTTGGGTGTGATTCCTAAGCCACTTTTGTACTGAGTCCCTGTATTGGTCCAAGTGGGGGATTCGTTAGTGGTAGATCAAGTGTATAGAGCTTGTATGGTCACTCTTTAGGGGTTTGATACTTGGGTTGATCTGCTATTACTTAATATGCTGGATTTTGATATTATTCTAGGTATAGATTAGTTTGCTACACATTATGTTGTGACTGATTGCTAAGGCAATATCGTCACCTTGGCAATAACTGGCATTTCCCCAATTATATTGCAGGGGTCTATGAGTAGGGTACTGACTAGTATTATATCATATATTCAGGCTCAAAGGTTGATATCCACAGGGTGTTCACTAAGCCCTAATTCAAGATACGATAGTTGAGACTACTACTGTGTAGGCAGTACCCATAGTCTGTGAGTTTCCTGGTTTATTTCCTCCAGATTTTCCAAGGTCACCACCTGAGAGGGGTGTTGAGTTTTTGATAAAGGTTGAGCTCGCACTAAGCTCATATCTATTCCACCATACTGAATAGCTCGTATAGAGCTTACGGAGCACAATAATCAGCTTCAGCGTTTGCTAGATTTAGGTTTCATATGATCAAGTGTTTCTCCCTAGGGAGCCCCTATCCTGTTTGTAAACAAGAAAGACGAGACTATCCAGATGTGCATTGATTACCGACTGAATAGGGTGACAGTAAAGAACTATTATCCCCTTCTGCATATTGATGACTTATTTGATCAGCTATAGAACATAGCAATGTTTACTAAGATTTACCTGAGGTCAGGTTATCACCAGTTGAGGATTCAGACGGAGGATCTCCCGAAGACTGCATTCTGGACCCATTATGGGTATTATGACTTTTTGGTTAAGCCTTTTGGGATGACTACTGCCCCTGCAGCATTTATGGACTTTATCACCCATGTATTTCGAGCATATCTGGACTTTTTTGTGGTTGTTTTTATTGATGATATTCTAGTATATTCATAGAGTCGAGAGCAATATGTCTAGCATCTTCGGATTGTACTACAAACAATCAAATATCACAGGTTATATGCTTCATTTTCTAAACGTGAATCTTGGCTCGAGTCTGTGACTTTTCTAGGGCATGTGGTGTGCAAGGAGGGTATTATGGTAAATCCAGCCAAGATTGAGCTGATTTGTGGCTGACATAGGCCTACTTCAGTGATAGAGGTTCGAAGTTTTGTTTGGTTAGTGGGTATTACAGATGATTTGTTAAGGGCTTCTCTACTATTTATGCTTCGTTGAATTGTTTGACTCGCCAGGGAGTACCATATATTTAGTCCAAGGAGTATAAGGCTAGTTTTCTAAGGTTGAAAGAGTTGTTGACTACTGCTCCTATTCTAACTCTTCCTGTTGAAAGGGAGATCATTGTTGTGTATTGTGATGCCTCCTGTGTTGGCTTAGGTTGTGTGTTGATGTAAAGAGGTTGGGTTATTGCTTATTTTTCTCATAAGTTGCGAGCCCACGAGCATAACTACCGCACACACAACTTGGAGTTGCCAACCGTAGTGTTTGCGCTCAAGATCTGGAGGCACTATTTATATAGTGTTGACTATGATATTTATACAAACCTGTGGAGCTTGCACTATATCATGACAAAGCAAGATTTGAATTCCAGACAGAGGCAGTGGATTGAGCTATTGGTTGACAATGATATTTCTATTTTGTATCATCCGAGAAAGGGAAAATGTGGTAGCGGATGCCTTGAGTCAGAAGATAGTTAGTATGGGCAATCAACTACACTTGACTATAGATGAGGGACATTTAGCTTTGGACATCCAGTCCCTAGCTAACATGTCATGACCCAAAATCGGATGGGAACTAAACGGAAGTAAAGTAAAGTGGAAACAAACTCAACATAACATAAGCAATCCCAAAACTTGGAGTCATGAGTACAAGAGCATTTGAAGTAGTACAAAAGAGTAAATACAACTATCTCAGGTGAAATACAAAATCGATAATGTTTGATACCAAGTCTAAGAGGGAACAATAAAGGAAATCTCAAAAATCCACAATGACTCAAAGTCTAAGCCTCACTGCTAAGATTTGGATAGATGGAGACAAGCTCTGCCAGAGTGAATCAAATACCCTGTACGTGTCCCTATGCTTGATCTGCAGGGAGGAAACAAAGTCGGGGTGAGTACACTGAAATGTACCTTGTAGGTTCAATCGACTAGGTAGGCGAAATTAAACAAGCGTGTAATAATGATGAATCCTATCACATGCATCAAAAAGGTTAATACCCAATTAAATTATACATAATGGTAAAATAAGATATCCATAATAACCTATGGTCATACAATGAGAGATGTGAATACAATTCGTGGACTCGATCATCGGGCCATATACCAAGTGTCTCACAACCTTACCACTAGCCCGTGGTGAAGGAATATCACAATGTCTCGACCTTGCCATCTTCCCGTGATCAAGAGATATCACAGTGTCTCAATTTTGCCACTTGCCTATGGTCGAGGGGTTTCACAGTATCTCAACCTTGCCACCTGCCTATGGTCAAGGAATATCACAATATCTCAACCTTGTCACCTACTCAGGTCAAGGGATAATACAAAGCAATGAGGGGTAAATGCATGTCAATGATTACAATCCAGATTTTCATATAAATCGATATAATGGCATCATAACAAGAATACCTATGCATGAGTCTCATATGATCATAGAGAATAATACCAAGTGTCACAGCTAGTGCCCTAAACCATCAACGTATCTTAGATCTTCAAAATTATATCAATAGTCAAGTGTACCAACAATCCTAGACCTCACTTGTTCCAAAATATACAAGTATTCCAACAGTACTGGACCTTACTCATCCTGAAATATATGTAAGATCCTTAGAAGTATCTTAAAAGCCATCAAATCACCACAATTTACCCAAATAAGTATCATAAGTCCCATATTATTACATTAGTGTCTCAAATTATCTCATTTTACAAGATTCCATGTCAATTTATCAATAGGATCAGAATTTGCTCAATTTTCTGCATAACTGAAATCACTATTCCAACCCAATTTTAACATATTAATCCAATTACTCTGGATCAAACAATTACCACATAAACATGATCAATAACTCATATTCAGTCCCAAAAAGGTTACTCTAACCTACCTCAATATCAAAACTGCAATCCGACAAGCTTTTAATCAACTCAATCCTCAAAACGATCCCCGAATCGATCAATTGTTATAAAAAATAGATACTACGCATCAAGAGGTGCATTTTGATACTCATATTGGCGCGAGTTAGGCTTAGGAGAGAAATGGTCAATTTTAGAGCTAAAATTCGAAGTCCCCAAATCTGAAAATTGACCTTAAAGTCAGGTACTACACAAAAAATGTAATTCGTGGGTGAAAATCCCACTAAACTCGATTTCAATTCGAAGGAGAAATCCATCCAAAGTTTTGAAATCACAGACTAAAAATCTCCAATATTGGACATTCAAAATCATGAAATTCAAGGAAAAATCAAGATGTAAATCATGGAAATTTAGTAAAATGAGGTTAGAGACACTTACCCAAAATAATTATCCAAAACACTCCTTCAAAAGTCGCCCAAAAAGCTTGAAAAGTTTGAAAATGGGATAAAAATGGTGACTTAAGGATTTAACTTTATTCAGTTACAAAATATACTCCGCGAATGCGAGCGGTGTCCCGTAAATGTGGAAAAGAAGTTGATTAATGACCTCCATGAATGGAGAAGAAGAATGGGGGTTTACCAACATGTACTCCATGATGCGGAGCCCATCCCGTGAACATGGAGAAGAGCATTCCCACTGTTCCTCCGCAAACACGGAGTGCAAAGTTATCCAGTGTTATCTAGGCCTCCGCAAACACGGAGAAGAAAATATGTTTGCATCAGAAACCTTGCACTAAAAATTCCTAGTTCAATTCCCAACTCGAAATGGACCCTCGAAACTCATCCCAATTAGAATTTCACAAATCATATATGTATCCACACCAGAAATAGCGATTCGGACTCAACGGAACCATCAAAAAATGATTTCAAGGCCTCCTCACCACAATTACCCATGCAACTCGTATAAACTAGTTTAAAACTCAAAATACCAAACTACCCTCGACAACTACAAAAATTATTATAAGACTACTTCTAGCGTTAGTTTCACCATCCAAAACTACTGGTACTGTTGAAATTTTGATCTGAACTTCCGAACTCTGAGGGTTGATCAATGTCAAACTTTGGTTGCGAAAACAAATAAAAACACTACTTTGGGCATAAAAACCTCATTTTAACTCTGAAATCAGTTTTGTAACTTCTCATAGACCAATTTTGACATTCCGGAGCTAACGGAATCAACGGATCTCTAATTCAGCTAAAACTCAGAATGGTATTAAAACTCACATTTTCAACAACTTGGGCCTCCAAAAATGCCAAAACTCAGATTTTCAACATTTAAGATTTGGGATTTCAGTTCCAACAATTCAGATAGTTCAAAATAGTCCTAAAGCAACTTAGGAAAAGGTAAAATAAAAATTTTCACAGATAAGGCCAAATATGAACAACCAGATCATTACATTATTCACCACAAAAAATAATATTTGTCCTCAAACATAAGAAAAAGAATAGTACATGAAGCCTCAAAAGGCTAGGATATTTGACCTGCATGTTAGACTCCAACTCCCAAGTAGCCCCGTCAACATAATGGTGTCACTATTGAACATTCATAAAAGGTATCTTAGGACCTTCCTGTCCAATATAACTATCGGCTCCTCCTCAAAGCACAAATCTGGATCCAACTCAATTGAGTCATAAGGGACTACATGGGACTCATTAGGAATGTATTGGCGGAGCAAAGAGACGTGCAAAATAGGATGCACTAACGATAATCTTGGTGGTAAGGCCAACTGATAGGCCACCCCACCAACTCTCCTCAAAATATCAAATGGGCCGATGAATTTGGGACTGAGATTGCTCTTCTTCTCGAATCTCATCACACCCTTCATAGGTGAAACTTTCAGCCAAACACTATCACCAACAGAGAACTCAAGAGGTCTAGTCCTCCAATTACCATAACTCTTCTGGTGACTCTAAGCTGTCAATAATCTATCGTTAGAAATAAGAAAGAACCTTTCTAGAAAAAAGGAAAGAGGAATGGAATCTATACATTGATTCACAATCAAACGAACCTGATCTATGGCATCTCTGAGCAGGTCTACACTCAACACATCTCTTGAACCTGAGTCAAACCATCCAATGGGCGATCTATACCACTGACCACACAAGGCCTCAAATGGTACCATCTGGATGCTGGAATGGTAACTGTTGTATGTGCAAAATCTACCAATGGTAAGTGTTGGTCCCACTGGGCCCCAAATCACATAAGCTCATACCATGTATTCCAACACATGAATGGTATGATCGGACTGTCTATCTATCTTGGGGTGGAAAGCTAAACTCAAATCCACTCTAGTACCCAAACCTAGCTATAGAGCCTGCCAAATACGGGAGGTGAACACAGACCCTCTATTTGATACTATAGACACTGGCACACCATGCAATATGACCACATCCTTGATATACAACCTAGCCAATTGTTCTGCACTCTAGTTAGTCTTTGGCGATAGAAAGTGAGTCGACTTGGTCAAAGATCAACAACTACCCAAAAATTGAACTTGCCCAAGCCCTTGGGCAAACTTGTAACAAAATTCATAGTCACTCTCTCCCACTTACACTCGGGAAAAGGCATTTTTTGCATCGATCCACCGGGTCTTTGGTGTTCATACTTGACCTGTTGGCAATTCAAATATTTTGCTGCAAACTCAGCTATGTCCCTTCTTATCCCAAACCACCAATAATGTTGTTTTAGGTCATGATATATCTTCGTTACACCCAGATGGATGGAATATTTAACCCAATAGGCCTCCTCTAATATCCATCTCACTCGATCTCCCATCTTAGGCATACAACCTCTACCATCTATCCTCAAAACACTATCAGAATCAATAATAGTAGCCTTGGCTTCACCTCTGAACACTTTATTGCGAATCAAGCACAACCTGGTATCCTCAAACTGATGAGAACATACCTGATCAAGCAAGAATAACTAGCCTCAACAAAGGCCAATATACTCTGAAGAGGAGAAATATGCGAACGACCCATCTATCTAGGAAACGACTGAACCTCCAATGCTAAGGGCCTCTCCTCATCCCTCAAGAATGCCAAACTCCCAACACTAGAAGCCTTCCGGCTCAAAGCATTTGCCACTATATTGGCCTTCTCGAGGTGATATAGAATAGAGATACCATAGTCTTTTAGAAACTTCAACCACGTACGCTGCCTCACGTTTAGATCAGGTTGAGAAAAGATGAATTTAAGACTCCAATTATCAGTAAAGATCTCACAATGCACCCCGTAAAGATATGTTGCCACAACTTCAACACAAACACGACCATGACCAATTCCAAGTCATGGGTAGGGTAGTTTCTCTCATGAACCTTCAACCGTCTAGAAGTATAGGCTATCACATTCTCCTTTTGCATCAATACACCACCCAAACCCATACCAAAAGCATCACAATACACTATAAATAGAACTCCCTCCTCAGGCAAAGCAAGAATAGGTGCCGAAGTCAATAAATCCTAGATCTTTTGGAAGCTCACCTCACACACATCCGACCACTGAAATACCACATCCTTTTGAGTCAGTCTAGTCAGTGGGGCTTCTATAGAAGAGAAACCCTAAACAAAACATCAATAATACCTTACCAAAATAATGAAACTTCGAATCCCAATTACTGAAGTAGGCCTATCCCACTCACAGACAGCTACTACCTCAGTTGGATCAACCATAATACCATATTTTGTCACAACATGCTCAAGAAATGTAACAGACTCAAGCCAAAACTCACACTTGAGAACTTTGCATACAACTTCTTTTCCCTCAATCTCTGAGTACGGTCCTCAAATGCTAAATATGATCGGCCTCACTCTTGGATAAACCAAGATATAATCTATAAACACAATCATAAATATGTCCAAATAGGGTTTGAACACTCGATTCATCAGCTCCATAAAAGCAGTCGGGGCATTAGTCAAACCGAAAAACATAACCACAAACTTATAATGCCCATAACGGGTCCTAAAAGTTGTCTTCGAGATATCAGACTCCCGAACTCTCAATTAACGATAGCTGAACCTCAAGTCAATCTTGGAGAATATCGAGACACCCTGCAATTGGTTAAAAAGATCATTAATGCGAGGCAAAGGATATTTGTTCTTGATGGTCATTTTGTTCAGCTAGCGATAGTCAATACACATGCATATAGTGTCATTCTTTTTTTTACAAATAATATAGGAGCACCCTAGGGAGATACATTTTGGACGAATAAAACCTTTCTTCAATAAATCCTCTGATTTCTCCTTCAACTCCCTCAACTTAGCCAGCGCCATCTGATAGTGAACACTAGAAATGGGCTTATTGCCCAGGTCCATATTAATAGCAAAGTCAATATCGCAATCTGGAGGAACACCAGCCAAATCAGTCAGGAATACATCCATAAACTCTCTAGAAACCCTGGTGGCCTCCAATTATGAGGACTCCTGGCGAATAGCCTAAACATAAGCTAAATAAGACAAACAACCATCAATCGACTGCATGCATATGAAAAATAACTCCCTGAGGATAGGAGCTCTGAATAATGAGGTGATAATCAATCCATTCCCAATATCATATCAAAGTCTAGCATATCTAACAATATAAAGTCAGCAATAGTACCTATCCTCAAAAAATTCATAATATGACTCCATATACCTAATTCACCACTAATGATTCACTTGCTGGGGTGGAAACACAAATAGGCTCGATAAGTGGCTCATACATGATATCAATATTTGAAGCAAACTAAGCCAACACATATGAATACATAGAGCGTGGATCAAATAAAACTAAAGCTGAATGGTGGCACACTAGAACCATACTTGTGATGACTGCATCAAAAGCCTCTGCCTTGGTGTTATCTGGGATAGCATAGAAAACACTAAGGCCACCAGTAGCTTGTAGGCCTCCATAAGCTCCACCTCTCACAGTGCCACAACCTCCTCTGGTACATCCCTTTATGTCCTGAGAGGTGTCTTTAGCTGCTAGTGCTAGGGTTAGATGGGCTAGCTGAAGTCCTAAAGTCTGAGCAGGAAATGTACAATATGGACAATGATTGGAAAGTGCCCAACCTCATCATAAACATAACAATCCTTAGGGTCTTTCCCCTAAGGTGATTGTGTCAAAGAACTACCCCATCTAGTTGAACCAAGAGAGAAATCGGCCTATTTGAGTAGGCCTAGACCTCTCAGCACTATTAGATGCTGAAAGGGTTGAAAATGTTTGGCCTTGGTGGCTCTACCTCTGAAACTCTCGATTCCATGGTGGGTGTCCACTAAACTGACCATGTTGATGGAACCTCTTCCCGCCACCCTGTTTATTATGCCTGATACGCTCTATCATGCGAGCATGATCCACTACACTCTGAAATATGCCTCTAACAAGAACTTAGAAGGTTGTAACCTCCTAAAGATACCCTACCAATCCCTTGGAAAAGAGCCAAATCCTCTCCAACTGAGTAGGGATACTGGACAAGGCATAACTGGACAATTATGAAATTTGGCCTCGTAGTTAGAAACTGATATAAAACCCTACTAAAGCCTATCAAACTCAACCCTTTGACATTCTCGATAGCTATATGGCACGAACTTCTCTAGAAATGCCTTTGTAAACTACTCCTATGTCATAGCTGGGAAACCAACAAGTCAACGAGCCAAAACTAACCTTTTCCACTCCTTTGCTAGGCTAGTATACTGGTAAGAGGTATAAGCAACTCCATGCGACTCCAAAATAGCCAAAGGAAATGCCATTCCTGAGACTCTGACAATATTATAAGCTCTTTCACCATAGGTGCCATCAAATCTCAAGGAAGCCAAGTGTACAAAATGCTCAAAACCCTTCTCCTCAGCTGTGGACATGGTTGGGCTAGTGAAAATGGTGGCACCATAAATAAGGGTAGGGCATTAGATCGAACAATAGCAAAACTCTAAAACTGAGAACTTGAACTCGACTGAGATGTCTAAGGTTGCAGAATCATAGTAGTCATAAAAGGACCTATTAGAACTCAAGAAGGACCAACATGAATCATGGTTGTCTCAGATAGAGCTATAGAAAGACCAACTATTGTTGTAGAAATTGATACCTTAAGTAGTTGGGATGGGAGGTGCTCCCTCTAATCTAGCCAACACCCGCAAGAGTAACTTTTGAATCGAGAGTATAGCATCTGGGGATGAGAGTGGTGGAATAGGATCTGTAGGTCTTATTGGCTCATAAGTAACCTTTGGAGAAATCGATCTAGTCTATCCTCTAGGAGGAGCTACCCCTCTAGCAAGTCCTGGGGCCCTTGGCCCTATCACAAACTCTAGCTCGACCTCAAGTGGGAGCCACATCAGCTGACTCTGGCTCTCCAACTGATTGATAGGATTTAGTAGTCGACATCTATGATGAAGGAGTAGATTAGACACTTCCAAACATGTCATATGAAGAAACTCATGAATAGAAGCAAGATATAAAAGCTTTTTCTATCAAGTTCCACATAGCCTCTCAAAGATGGGTGTGGATGTCTATGCATTGATCTATGCGACTCTAACAGACACCCTGCTCTTGACTTACAAGACCAATGAACCTAAAGCTCTAATACCAAACTTTTCACGACCCAAAATCGAATCACGACTAAAGGAAAGTGAGGTAAAGTGAAAACAAACTCAACATAACATAAGCAATCCCAAAGCCTAGAGTCATGAGTACAAGAGTATCTAAAGTAGTACCAAAGAGTAAATACAACTATCTCAGGTGATATACAAAGCAATAATGTTGATACAAAGTCTGAAAGGGAAAATAAAGGAAATCTCAAGGATCCACAAAGACGCAAAGTCTTAGCCTCATCGCTAAGATCTGGATAGATGGAGACAAGCTCTACTAGAGTAAATCAAATACCCTGTATGTGTCCCTATGGTTGATCTAGAAAGAGAAAACAAAGTAGGGGTGAGTACACCAAAATGTAGTAGGTTCAATCTAGTAGGTAAGAGAAATTGAACAATTATGTAATAACAAAAAATCCTATCACCTGCATCAAAAAGGTTAGTGCCCAATTAAATTATACATACTTATAAAAATAATATATCCATGATAACCCATTACAATGAGAGATGTGAATACAGTGCATGAACTCGTCAGGCTATATACCAAGTGTCTCACAACCTTGCCACCCACCCGTGGTGAAGGAATATCAGGATGTCTCGACCTTTCCATCTGCCCGTGATCAAGGGATATCATAATGTATCAACCTTGCCACCTATCTGTGGTCAACGAGTTTCACAGTATCTCAACCTTGTCACCTGCCCATGGCTAAGGGATGATAAAAAGCAATGTTCGATAAATTTATGTCAATGATACAATCCATATGATGTGT
>JAABOM020019836.1:0-18533 GCA_011800125.2 Solanum clarkiae
CTTTGTATATGTCTAGAGCTTACATGTTTTATTGCACAGTTTGTTGAGGCAGGGCCTGTCTCGACCCTTATCAGATGTCTTTCTTTATTTAGAGGCTTTTTAGACTATGTAAAGTAAAATGTGGTCATGTCTCATACTTTAAATACCGTGGACCCAATGGCCCAGTCATAGTAAAATGTGATCATGTCTCGTACTTTAAATACTGTGGCCCCAACGGCCCAGTCATATGCATTTTCTTTGACTTGTTATCACTGTTTATCTTCTTAAAGGCATATCAAACACCACAACCCCTTATAATATGTATATAAAGCGCATAGTTATAGGTTGGTTCTCCCGAGCCTTATCGGCAACAGGTGCCAGTCCGCCCTAACAGGACTTTGGGGCGTGACAAAATGGATGGCCAAGCTAAAAGGACAATTCAAACACTTGAAGATATGCTTAGGGATTGTGTCTTGGAAGTTAAAGGTAGTTGGGATGACCATCTTCCATTGATTGAATTTTCCTACAACAATAACTATCACTCTAGAATTGGAATGGCTCTATTAAGGCTCTTTATGGGAGACGTTGTCAATCACCGGTGGGTTTGTTTGATTTTGGAGAGGTGGCATTGTCAGGACCAGATCAGGTTGTGGAGACTCTTTAGAAGGTTAAGATGATTAGGAAGAGGTTGAGGACATCCCAAAGTCATCAAAAATCCTATGCCGATGTAAAAAGAATAGACCTGGAATTTCAACTGGGTGATTGGGTCTACTTGAAAGTTTCTCCAATGAAAGGTGTGGTCCATTTTGGTAAAAAAAAGAAGTTGAGTCCAAGGTATGTTGGTCCTTATGAGGTGATAAAGAGGGTTGGCAAGATAGCTTATGAGTTGAAGTTGCCTAGTGAAATGAATTTGGTGCATCCGGTATTCTATGTTTCTATGTTGAGAAAGTGTGTTGGTGATCTTAATGCCCTTATGCCTCTTGATGTGGTGGGTATTGTTGAGGGTAACTTGACTTATGAGGATGTTACAGTTCATATCTTAGATAGGCAACTAAAGAGATTGAAGAACAAGGAGGTGGCATCCGTTAAGGTTCTTTGGAGGAACCAACAAGTCGAAGGTGCTACTTGGGAGGATAAAGCGGATTTACAAAAGCTATATCCTTATCTTTTCCACTCCACTCAAGTATAAGGTACTAATTCTAAGTCCCTTATGTGATATCAAGTCTTATATGTCAGCTCCTATATCATTCATGTGCATTAATGTTTAAGTTGGCAAATTATGATGATTTTACACCTATGTTGAAATTTTTAAAATGATGTTTAAATGTAATGTTGCATCCATGTTGGGGACTGATTTTCTCATCATTATTATTGTCTTATATGTCTCTCGTATATTCAGGGACGAATGTTCCCAAGGAGAAGATATTGAAACGACCCCAAAAAGTGCCTAGAAACGTGCCTCGGAAGTGCCCAAAATCTTGTTTTCCATATATCTAAAAATTTGTTTGTTATTTTGAAATCCAACTTTGGAATCTTGTTCAAGGGGTCCAAATTAGGAGGACAAGGGTCTAACCTCAATTTTAAAGCAAAGGAATCAATTTATAAAATTTGCACTTGGTGCAATTTCCAGTGAGGGTCCGCGGAGAGGTGTAATTTTGGCACTATTTTTCTTAGTTTGTCCAGATTTTTCTAAGTGTTGGGCCTAAAACGTGTTTTTGGTTATACACTTATTTCACCCTCATATCACCCTAAACATTCCCCAATACTCAACAATACACTTAGCCAATTATTTGCTCCTAAATTCAAGTCTCAAACTCAAGAACAATCTTAAGGATTTCATCAAGGATCTCACTTAAGCTTCAAGAATCCATTTCCAATCTTCTTCAAAGGTTCTCTAAAGTCAAGGTGTGTAGTGTTGAACCATTGCATCCTTCCACCTATGGTGCCTAAACCCCCTTTTTACTAATATTTCGTGATTTAAAGTTGATTTTATATGTGAGTCTTGTATATTGAGAAATTTACTACATAGTGATTTTAGTTCATGAAAGTACAGTTGTTTTAGCATGTTTTGAGCTCTAAATCTTGGATCTAATATTGGATTTGATGAGAAGTTTTGATTGAATATCTTTGGGGTGTTGCAAGGTGTTGATTGATGGTTTTACTACAGATTTTCTTGCATGATTTCATCTCCAAATTGCATGGCCTTTTACCCCCACTACATACCCCAAGGTGTTTGATAAAATGTCCTATTATGGTTTCTTGAGGAAATGAAGGTCCAAAGCATGAGATATGACATGAATGATGTTATGATGAAGAAATGAGCTTATATATATATGTATGATTATTCCTATATGAAGTGTTGCACTAGAGCATATGATGAATCTTATATAAAGTGTAGAGTCAACCATGCCCAATCCGAGGGGTTTGAGCACCCGGATAACCTAGTGAAGGGTTTGTACTTCTCCACCTGGTGATGGGGTGGCAGTGTCGCTAACCTAGATGGGGGTTTGTACTCATCAACCTAGGGAAGGGTTTGTAATTCTCCACTATGGTGATGGGGCGGCATTATCACCAACCTAGATGAGGGCTAGTACTCATCCCCCTAAGTGATGGGGTGGCAACCTTCCAAGGGATTCGTACTTTGGAAATTTAGCTTGGTCTCTTCTCCACATATGATATCCTATATGAGCATGAGTTACTTAAGCATGTTTTACCTATGCATTGATTATACATTTCATGTTTCAATATCATGCCTATTGTCTAATGTTATGCATGTTGATTGTGAAGCTTATTTCTTGTTACATTGCGTCATTCATATGTACTAACGCATAATCTTGCCTACATTTTATCACCATGTAGGAACAGATGCTCAAGTTGATTATCCTCCCCCTCTGCGTGGCTAGTCAGTGCTACTCCAAGCTTGTTGGTGAGTCCTCCATTTCGAGGACCTTAGTTTATGATTGCTATATTATCTCTATATTGAGACACTTTCTTATGTTCTATTTTGACTATGAGGGTGAGCCTGGTTACTTTGTCTTGGCCCCCGCTCTATCTATTATTTAGAGGTGTTGTTGGACAAGTTGTGCAATTATGATATGAGCTATGACTCCTTGTATTGATGTTGATGTTTTGGAGAACTATCCCTTAGCCCTTTTACTCCTTTGTGCTTGTTTTATGTCTTTTACATGCTTCCATGACTAATGATGTCTAATGATAAGTTGAGAGGCTTGATTGGGTTCCTTCGGGTTCCCCATTTGCCGTTTCACATTTAGGCTTAGGCTTGGGTCGTGACATTCAGGTGAGTTCTTCGCATTTTTACCATTAAAATTCGTGTCCATGCCTACAAATGCATGCCTTATGCTTTGTAATTGTTCTCCCCTACTATAAACTGTATTTGGGGCTGTTTTTGGGCTATAAAAAAGTAGCATTCTTGCTGGTTATGGTTGGTTTGCAGTTGGTCTGTTTACATAATAATTTGGGGGATACTTTACTGTCTTCGTTATGAAGTTTTATGCATGTTTCCTCATGTAAATGCTATATGGAAAATCTATCGATTAATGCTCATTATGGGTTGTTTATAAGTGGTTATAAGTTGTGTACATGTGAAACTTAGGACGTAAGGAACAACATTCATCAAGGAACTTTGGGCAATTGGGAGATTGTTGGAGAGGTATGTTAAGGCTATGCTCCGTCCCTCCTTTTAGCACGAAATCTGGGAAGTTACCCAAAACGTCAAATGTGATATCTTGTTATTCTGTTGCTAGAAAGACCTTCTGTGAAAGGCATTGGGATTGCAGTAAAGTTATTTTCATGATGGTATTAGGTTAACATTCTATTCGTTCGTTTAAATCGGACATATAATATTTATATAATTTTGTTGGGCTTCCTGGTTACCTATCCATTTGTTCAGGGTGTTTCTCTTCTTGGTGTAGTTCCATTAAAATAAGTGTAGATTACGAAGGAACATAGGAGTCATAATCGATCCTTTTTCCAAACTAAAAACCTAATTGAAGCGCTTAACAAATTACATGTTGATTTCTAGCATTGTTTAGTATAGTGGTCCTACTTAAACCACTAAGACACTTGATTCTTATTAAATACTTTTTTTTACTAATTAATACTGGACCAAGTATAAGCACTATGTGAAGCACCTTTATGAACATTTTCAGATTTAAGATCTCAATCTAAATGTGGAGATAAGTTGTCAAACTTATTCGAAAGACATGTAAGATGCCACGAGTCATGTATATACGCTACGATAATGATTATGATGCTATGAGAATAAGTGCACCAATGAGCCAAGATTGGCTAAATATATGCTATAAACTACTATGTCCATTCAATATTCATATTATACATGACACGTTATGTATGGACTTCGAGCCATAATCGGAGGTATGGGGCCTATTTTCCCAACTGATTATACATATATGTACAGATGGCCAGAGGTTGGCAGATATGATGTCGGTTCGCTATCGAAAAGGACTACCACTATTAGCATTTGGTTGGGTATGTCATGCATTTGCATTAGTATATATATGTATTCATGACATGCGCTTTCTAGAGCATACCATACATATTTCATCACTAGGAGGCTAGGTATTGAACATGAACGTAATCTGAATTTTGGTTACAGGTAGTATTTCTAAAAAAATCCCTTTTTACTATAGTTGTCTATGATTTTGCTTCCCGCTTTACATACCAGTGCATGTTTATTCGTACTGACCTCCCTTTGCTTCGGGACACTCCATTTTATTTCGTGCGTACAGGTTCAGGTAGGGATTTTGATTTACTCCTCCACTAGGAGCCTAGTTCAGCTGTGAGTTGGTAAGCTCCAGCTCTTCCTACAGTCTTCACAGGATGCTTACTTTTTGTTGTACAGTTGGGCATAGTCGGGACCCTATCCTGGCTGTATTAGCAGTTCTCTTAGAGGCTACTGTGGACATTTTTTTTGAGTTGGTTCTTTTGTGTCTTTCAGTCTCCAGTCATATAATTGGCATGTATATATAGTGTGTGTCTATACCTCTGTTGATGCAGCCTTCTCGACTAGCTAGTACGTTACCATTTTGGTTTACCTATCTTGATGTACCTGATTTTCTGTTGACTAGTTCATGACCTAAACGGTCTAGATTTAGTTTTTCAGGCGTTATGCTACCCAATTTTCTTTTGGGCCTTAGCTAGTTAACTAGCATGTTCAGTGGCTTACTTGTCCAGTAATGGTATCGAGTGCCCATCGTGCCTCCCTTCTTTTTGGGGCATGACACATTCTTTTATTGTATATCTTTGACTATGAGGGTAATCCCAAAAAGATTTCTTGGCCCCGCTCAATTTTAAGTTCAGAGGTGTTGTTGAACAAGTCATGCAATGATGCTTTAAACTTTGACTCTCTTGATTCTTGTATGTTTTAAGCTATGAATGATTCCCTTAGCCCTTATTATCCTTATTTTATGTTCTCTTGTTGATGTGTAATTGCTTCCACAACCAAGGATGTGTATTGATATGCTAAGAGGCTTGATTGGGGTCCCTTAGGGTTCTCCATTCGCCGTGTCACGTCTAGGCCGTAGGTCCAGGTTGTGAAAAAGATAGTATCAGAGCACTAGGTTGTTAATGGTCCTTAGCATCCAATACACCGCATCGATTAGAGTCTTATTCACAGTTATGAAGTGCAACACGATTATGAGTTAGAGGCTATGAGACGTTTTAGGAAATATTTCCCTTCTTCTTAATCAATGTCGTGCTATATGAGCTAAGGTAAGGTTTCCCCTACAGAATGTTCTTTGCTATGCTAGATAATGCTTATCCCAAGAGGAAGAATAGCCCACACTCCCGAAAAACAACTAGCTCATTAGAGTTCCAGGACGCTATTACTATGCTAGATCAAGCCATGACCAATCAAATCAACCAAGGGGCCCAAGCCACTCATGATCCTACTCCGGCATCTAGGATAAGAGATTTCATGAGGATGAATCCACCGGAGTTCAATGGGTGTAAAGTGGTTGACGACCCTCAAAAATTTATTAATGAGGTGTACAAAGTATTTTCTATTATGTGTGTGAGATCGGTGGAGAAGGCAAAGTTGGCAACTTACCAACTCAAGGGGTGGTTCAAATTTGGTTTACCCAATGGAAAAAGGAGAAGAGGAACAATAATGTGATTCTTTGGGAGGAGTTTAAGGCGGCTTTCCTTAACCAGTTTTTCCATCTTGAGATTAGGAAGGCCAAAATAATGGAGTTCATGAATTTGAAGCAAGAATCTATGAGTGTGAGGTAGTACGCCCTCAAGTTTTACCAACTCTCCAATATGCTTCATAATTGGTTGCTAACCCAAGCTCTAGTATGAACAAATTTATTCTGGGGGCATCCGATGTGGTTAATAAGGAGTATCATACTTCTATGTTGATAGGTGACAGGGATTTGTCCTGCCTAATGACATATGCCAAACAATTGGAAGGGGAGAAGCTTAGAAAAAAGAGGAGTGGTGAGGCCAAAAGGGCCCATTTTGATGGTAAATTCCAAGGTCTCAAAGGTGGGCGGTTTCATCAAGGCCAAGGGTCTTCTTATGCTCCTAATAGGAGGTTTACCAATGACAACCCAAGGGTCCAAGGTGATGGTAGGATGGTGCCTAATGCTATGTGTCCAAAATGTGATAAGGGTCATAGTGACCCATGCTTGAGGGATAACTTGTTATAGTTGTGGGGAAGTGGGGCATAAGGCGATGGATTGCCCTCGTAATCAGAACAAAGGTAAGGATGTTCATCTAAAAGGTCCTAATGCGGTTCCTAGGGGAAGAGGTGGCGAATAAAGTGGTGCCTCAAGGCACAATTCGTTCTACGCTCTCCAAGGGAGACAAGGGATAGATGAGGTGCCTGATGTCGTCACCGGTGTGTTAAAAGTCTTTGATTTTGATGTATATGCATTGATAGACCCAATTGCCACTCTTTATTTTGTTACTCCTTTTGTTGCCAACAAGTTTCATGTTGAACCCGAATTGTTGTGTGAGCCATATGAAGTGCCTACTCCCATTGGTGTATCTATTGTTGGTAGATGAGTCTATAAAAATTATCCCATTTACATTTTGCATAAAATATTGCCTTATGATTTTGTTGAGTTTGATATTGTGGATTTTGATGTCATTCTTGGGATGGATTGGTTGCATGCATACTACGCTTCTATTGATTGTAGAACCCGTAGTGTCAAATTCCAATTCCCAAATGAACCCATTCTTGAGTGGGAGAGTCATGGTGTGGTTGTCAAGGGAGATTCATTTCTTGCATTAAAGCCCATAAGTTGATTTTTAAGGGGTGTATCCATCATCTAGTGAGGATTAGGGATGTTGAGTCCTTCCTATAGGGTCGGTCCTTAATGATCTTCCCGGTGTTCCTCCCGAAAGGGAAATAGACTTTGGTATAGACCTCCTTCCCGATACTCAACCTATTTCTATTCTCCCTTTACCGTATGGCCCAGGTGGAGTTAAAGGAGTTGAAGAGCAATTGAGGGATTTGTTGGAGAAGGGTTTTATTAGGCCTAGCCAATCACCTTCGGGTGCACTGATGCTATTTGTGAAGAAGGATTATGGGTCCCTTAGAATGTGTATTGATTACTGGCAACTTAATAAGTCTCAATCAAGAATAAGTACCCTTTAACAAGGATTGATGATATATTTGACCAACTTCAAGGGGCTAGTCACTTCTCTAAGGTTGATCTTCGGTTCGGGTATCATCAAGTGAAAGTGAGAGAGTGTGACATTCTTAAGACAACCTTCCAGACCTGGTGTGGGCACTATAAGTTTGTGGTTATGTTTTTTGGGTTGATCAATGCACCAGCTATCTTCATGGATCTTATGAATAGGGTCTTTAAACCCTACCTTGATTTATTTGTGGTGGTTTTCCTTGATGATATTTTGATCCATATCACTTTAGGACTTATGAGAAATTGAAGGTCTTCCTATCTAGGGATCCTTTTATAAAGAAGTCATTCCTTCAACAAAGTAATTGACTCAACCAGATGCTCAAGGAAGTTTGTTTTTTCCTAAAAGTTGTCTACATTTATTTTCGGCCTTCTACAACTTAGCAAAAGGTGATCTCCATGAGGTGTCCATTTACGATTGGGTGAAGTTTTGGTTTAGTGGAGCAAATAGATATGCGGAGCCTCCACAAAAGTTGTCAAAGTCATGAGCCACAAAGCCAAGATTGAACCATAACCCATCTGGACATATCGACTTGAATTTCCTTCCACGAACCGATGATGAGAATGCTCCTTTTGTTGAGCTAGGCGTGGAAGAGTCGCTTAGAGATGAGACTAACTTGGAAGTCTTTCTCACTTGTTGGCTTTGCAATTTGTGCTTCTGAACAAGTAATTTGGCTACATACATGCTAGCATTTCCAAAGTTGCAAGTTTTATGGCTCGTAGAGAAAAATTCTCTTTGGCAGTCCCAGTTCTTGCAAGTACATATCGCGGCTTATGAGATATTTCTACTTCTTCCAATTTGAGTATGAAAAATATAATATTTCCTATATACTACATATATGGATGGCTAGGATAGTATTTTGGGACCACCCGTCATTTTGGTCACTCACATCGAACCATACCTTTAAGTAAGATTTATGGTGAGAAAATGGCTAAACATTTCTGTTTTGTTGATGCTCAAAAGTTATTTCAACAGGATGATGCCCGTCGCCACCATAACTTGGCATTATTATAAGGCAAAGATTTGTATCTTATTGGTAATGTTAAACTCTCAAATTCATGGAATGAATATCTTTGCTCAAACTATATCACCCTTACGCGTAAATCAAATTTTTTAGTGGAGTCCTATAGTCCCACGAGAGTTAGTTGGTAATTCAGTCTTTGTTAAGATATCCCTGGAGATCTTATAGAACGACCATATGATGTTATGTTGCCAACATTAGTGCAACTTTGGAATTCTTCTTTTTGACATGGAACTTCCTCAAAAGTCATATTCCTGATGCAGCCATTAGAAGCCGCTCTATTAATGACTCGCGATTATGCGGATTGGTGGCCATCTCATAGGACAAATCCTTCAAAACAAAGTCGGTGTATCATTTTAAAAAATTCAAAGCAAGACCATACACCCATTTCGTTTAAAGGGGCTTCTGATCAATCGAAAGAAAAGCCACATTCTTCTTCTATGCCTGGGGTGAAGTAAAAAAATATTCCGTAAGTCATCAAGACCTCATCCAAGTCTAAAACTCCAAATGTGATAGATGTACCTCTGAAACCAAAATTGAGGTGCCTCATATTAGCCTAAAAGGTGACCACCGTTGCTTCAAAAGTTGACAACAATTCCCATATGCCTACTTCCTCAGGTGGTGTTGATCAAGCCAACGCTTCTTCTAGTTTAACAGAGAGTAAGGATCATCACTAAAATCATCCAAAAAGGAACTCATGGGAGCTAGGTGACACTTGTTGTGATCTAGACACAATTGTCATTGGCGATAACACTTTTGTGGATGAGGATCCAAACTCTACATCGTTGTCTGATTTAGCGAAATGGGTAGAGTCATCCTTTTCTTTCTTTTCTTTCCTTTTTTATTTACCTATACTAAATCTTCTTATAACCAAAAAACTTGATTGGTCTCTTTCTTTAAGATCTATGCGGCGATGATCTTGGTGATGATGTGATTGCAGATATTGCTATGGTCTTTGATGATATTAACGCGACTGCAAAAGATTCTCAACTTCCCTTAAATGAAATATCTCCACAAAAAATAGTCTTACCTTCCACTTCTTTAAATGAGAAGAAACTTCTCCAAGCCAATGTCACCAATATGACTAAAGTTATTGTTGATCAAATTACACGTCCAAAGTTTTTCTAACCTTCTTTATGGCTATTGCAGCTAGCGCTCCACCTTTTGATCCACAAGAAACCATTTTTCATGTCAAATCAATCTTTTCTTCTTGAGATGTAGAGTGAGTTATGTGGATGGATTACATAATTTTCTTTGGGTTCCTTAGATGATTTTTCTGAGTTAGAATTGAGTATTGCTTCGACTCTTAATGAAATAAAAAAGGTCAACATTATTAATATTTCTACTTTGAAGGATCTTATTGAGAATTTCTTTAAGTCATATGTAGAGTATAATACTTTGAGACCATTAAAGATGACTAAAGAATCAATGAGTAGACCCTTCATGATGCACATAACCATCTTGATGCTACAAAGATGAAACATAATAAGTTGGATGGATCCATAGGGAATCTCCAAACAACTCTCGCAAACATGGAGAAGGATCTAGCTAACTTGACCTCCAAGAGAAAGAAGATCATCATGCTCCTTAGTAGACATCAAGAGAAGCTGTTCAAAACTCAAGAGATCATCACCATGACTGAGGGAAAGATTTATATCATTGAGTCAAACCACACGTTGTCTGATGATAAAGTAGAAAGATTATCCAAGCTAGAAGAGGCGGTTGAGACAAGTCATCAAAACATTCTAAACTTTAAGCTATTTCCATAGTTTAGATTCTTTCTTAGGATTCATTTATTTATTTACTTACTTACTATGTTTTTTTAAGTAATAAACTAGTGACTTATCTTTAAGTATGAATTGTCTCGTCTTGAATTCTATTGTTTTTTGACTTTTTGATTATGTTTTGAGTTTAATATGGTCATACTAAACTTTTCAGCTTTGCATGCCTATAAGAAGAGCTGTCAATACGAGCTGGCCCACCCCATCCAGGCTAGCTCTTACAGGCTTTGAAGTTTGACAGGCCAGGTCAGGCTGGCTCCTTTTTTCTATGGGCTAAGAAAATACCTAGCCCAACACATTTGTACGTGACCGCGGACCTTGCCGGGCCTCCACATTTTTCTCCTTATATTTTTTAAATAAAATTTTTAATTAAATTATAATTTAAACATATTAAAATAAATGGCAACAAGACAATATCACATAGTACTAGTGTTACTATTACTCCCTCCATCCATCTTTACTTGTCCACTATACTATTTTGACTAGTCCAACAATACTCGTCCACTTCATGAAATCAAAAAATAATTTCAAACTTAATATTTAGTTTATCCTTATCATTAATTATAGTAGTTATTTTCTTGTTGCATTTTCCAAGACATTATAATTGTTATATTCAAAAGGTGATTTAGTAAAATTACTCATATTACTGTTTCTTAATCCCTATGCTAAATCAATAAAGGACAAGTAAGGATGGATAGAGGGAGTACATATTACAAAAAAATATAATTTGTATCTAAATTTTAATATTTAAAAATTTTAAATGAACTTTGAGTTTGGACTCTTATTATTTTTAATACTCTATTTTATTTTTATTTTTAATTATTTTTTAATTCGCCACACGGCCCGGCCCAACCCATATTGCAAAAGTTCCATAAATTAGCAGTCTTATTCAAGCAGGGCTAAAAAGCCCACTTTTTAAATGGGCTCCAAAAATTATAGCCCAGCGCTGCTAAATCACGGGTTAGGCCAGGCCGGCCCAATGGGGCTAGCCCATATTGACGGCTCTATAAGACAAAATTTATAAATCGAAATTGGAGCATCCAAATCATGAAATTCTTTTTTTGTTGGAAAGATAACTTCTCAAACTTCAATCTCTTCAAAAATTGTAGTCTGATTTACAGATTAGTACATATTTGCCTTTGAAGTTAGCATTGAATCTAGCATGCTTGATTTTTCAACTTTATGCACTTGCAAAAGAAAATTCATAACTTGAAATCAGAGAGTCCAAATCATGAAATTCTTTTTTTGTTGGAAAGATAACTTCTCAAACTTCAATCTCTTCAAAAATCATAGCCTTGTGATTTACAAATTAGTACAGATTTGCCTTCGAAGTCAACTTAGAATCTGGCATGCTTGATATTTCATCTTTGCGCGTCTACCAAAGAAAATTCATAACTCGGAGTTGGAGCATCAAAATCATGAGATTCTTTTTTTGTTGGAAAGATAACTTCTAGAAATTCAAACCCTATGAAAAAAGCATCCTTAGGATTTACGAATTGTTATAGATTGTCCTAGAAAGTCAGCTTAGAATCTGTCAGCCTTGATATTTTTAATTTCGTGTGCCTACCAATGAAAAGTTTACAACTCGAAGTTGGCGCATCAAAATCGTGAGATTCCTTTTCTGTTGGAAAGATAACTTCACGAACTTCAATCTACATAAAAATTCCAGCCATAGGCCTTATGGATTTATTCGAGTTTTTTTTTTGAAGTCAGCTATGCTCCTCAGCTTTGCATACTCTCCTAAGAGAACCTAACTTATACTTTGAGCTTCTAACTCATCCCTCCCCCAATATATTAATATGATGATCATATAATGACGTGTATCCACCTTTGTTATGACATGTATCCACCTTTGTTTTACTCATGCGAATGGACCTAGAATAATAAATACTCTAGGCTGCCTACTGAAACGACCCCAAAAAATGCCTGAAAATATGCCTTGAAAGTGCCCATAATTGTAATTTCTATATATCTTAAAAGACGTGCGTGATATTGAAAATCCAACTTCATATTCTTGCTCAGGCGGGAAAATTGAGTGAAAAATGAGTCTAACCCCAATTTTAGAGGAACCGTATCAAAATTTAGAATTCTAAAAATTTGAAATTCCAGTGTGGGTCCACGTTGGTACCGCGACATGCCTTCGTCGCGGACCAGTGTTATTTTTGCCTAGTTTTGTTGCTTTAGTCCAAGGCTTTTGGGGCTTGGGCCAAAGTCTTCCCATACGTAAAAATACCTACACTTAGCCTTATTTCACCTTCATATCATACAAAATATTCCCCAATACTCTAATTCCGGATCTTAAGAATTTCACTCAAGCTTCAAGTTCTCATCTCAATCTTCATCGAGGAACTCTCAAAAGCTAAGGTATGTGGATTTCTGTCACGACCCAAGCCTAGGGCCTAGACGTGACCGACGAATAGGGAACCCGAAGAAACTCCAAACAAGCCTCATAGCATATCATTATACATCCTTAGTTGCAGAATAATTAAACGACTAAGGGAGAACTTGTCATAACATAGAGTCAAGAGATAATAGAATAAACTCATGGCATAAATATACATCTTTGTCCAACAACACCCCTACTACATAGATAATGGCAGGGGAAGGACATACAACTGGGCTCATCCTCATAGTCATAAGTAAATGATAAAGTAAAGAGAATCTTAATACATAGTGTGAGAGAATAGTCCTTGTCCCCGGAATGGAGGACTCACGAAAGGCCAACTTGAACAATCCATCTAGCCACAAGAAGAAGAAATAGGAGCTCCGGTCCCTACATGGTGATATCATGTAGGCAAGAGTATGCATTAGTACATTTGAATGTACTAAGTAGGATACAATGCAACAATAAATAGCATCATAATCCAAAATGCATAACGATAGGCAATAGGCATAATATAGCAATATGACATGTATGATCAATCCATAAGTAAATAATGCTCATATAAGATATCATATGTGAAGAAGAGACCAAGCTAGCTTTCCAACCTTGGTTGGTTGACGATGGTCCCACCCCAATCATCCTAGGTGGTGAGATATAAACCCCTCACATGGTTGATGTTGGTCACACCCCAATCATCCTAGGTGGTGAAGTATAACCCCCTTACATGGTTGATGAGTACAAACCACCCAAATCGGTTGATGATGGTCACACCCCAATCATCCTAGGTGGTGAAGTATAAACCTCTCACATGGTTATCGGGGCTCTTGTCCCCTCGGATTAGGCATGGTCTAGTGCAACACTTTATATAGGATTCATCATAAGCTCTAATGCAATACCTCATGTAGGAATATTCATGTACATAAGCTCATTTCATCATCATAACATCATTCATATAATATCTCATGATTTGGAACTTCATTTTCTCAAGAAAACATAACCAGACATTTTATCAAACACCTTGGGGGTGTGTAATGGGCATAAAAGAGCATGCAATTTAGACATGCAATCATGCAGGAAAATCAATGGTAAAACCTTTAAGCAATATCTTGCAACACCTCCAAGACATTCACATCGAAACCCCTCATCAATTCCAACAATAGATCCAAGATTTGAAGCTCAAAACATGCTAAAACAACCATAATTTCATGAACTAAAATCACTCTGCAGTACATTTCTCAATATATAAGTCCCACATGTAAAATCAACTTTAAACCATGCAATATTAATAAAAAAGAGGTTTTAGGCACCATGGGTGGAAGGACCCAATAGTTCACCACCACATACCTTAGCTTTGGAGATGTTCTTGAAGAAGACTTTAATGGAAACTTGAAGAAATCCTTAAGATTGGTCTTGAGTTTGGGACTTGAATTTAGGGTGAAATATGTGTCTGAATATTTGAATGAGTTTTTGGGAATGTTTGGGATGATATGAGGGTGAAATAAGGCTAATTATATGTATTTTCAAGAGAAAATAGGACCAAAACGGACTGTTCACTAGAAATTGCATTTTCTGCACGGCCGAGTTTTACGAAATCGGCATAAATCCTTCATACGAACTCAGAATCAGGTGAAACAAAGTGCGTTAGAAAGCTAATTCAAAGTTAGTTTAGTTGATATTTGTGGACCACCCAGTTCTTTGTGTGCTAAGAGATATGCCCCTTCAAAGTGGACCCTCCTAAATAGCATATTTTGCAAATTTTGGATTTTGATACGGTTGCTCTAAAATTCGTGTTAGACCCATTTTTCACTCAATTTGACCCCCTAAAAAAGAATATGAGGTCGAATTTTCAAAATAACAAACGAATTTTTAGATATATAGAAAGTAAGATTCAAGGCACTTCTGAGGCACATTTTCGAGCACTTTTCTTTGTTGGATCGTTTCAATATCTCCCCTTTGGGAACATTCGTCCCCAAATGTAGAAGAGACGTAAAAGAAAAGAGTAATCATGAACAAATTAACCCAATATGAATGCAACATTACATTTAGAATACCATTTTCAAAATCTCAACATAAGTGTAAAATCATCATAAACTTACCAACTTAAACATGAATGCATATGAATAACATAGGGGCTGAAATACTTGAAATAATAAAAGGACTTGACATGTTATCATAAGCTTGAATAGAATGAAAGAGATACAGATATTGCTCCTCCATCCCCGTCCGGCTCCCCGAGAGACACACATGAATAGATGACTCTTCCCAAAGGGCCTTGAAGAACACTGCATCATTATCAATCCACTTCTCCACTCATCCATCCAAAACGTCCACCGGGACCTTCTCTTAAGTCAAATTACCCTCCTTAACACCCACAATCTCAAAGTTTTCTATAACACTAAAGTCACCAACACATCACACCAACTTAGAAGCACGACAAACCGGATTAACCATAAAGGCAATCCCCAAACTTAAGCAACTTTACCAACCTCCCTCGACACTCTATGAGGATTCACAATCCTCAACTCAATTGTCAATCTTAAATACACCTAACCCACTTGGTACCATAACTACCATCTCCCCCTTAGGAGACAACCTCCACTCTATCATCTTCTCATCCAAGACTTACAATTATAATAAGATGGACTCAAGGCCTTGCCTAATCTAGTCCTCCTATCCCAAGAAGATCTGGAACCATCAAGAACCCTATATTACTATTCTCAACTTCCTTCAACCTAACTCTCTATCAAGCTGACCGATGGACTCTACTAATCTCCTCCTTGCCACCATCAACAACACATGCTAGGCTACCTAGAGTACCAATCGCAATACTAGCCTTACAGGAAAAAAACTAATGCACACTAACATAATAATTCTTAAAGACTTCTAACCACCTTCTTGCTATCCACAATGCACTTTTACCACATTTAGCAAACAACCTCTCATCCTCCAAGACTTGTAACACTACCCCCAAATGATTCATAAACTCTAAACAAATCAATACTTCATTTCTAGAAATCACCACAAACATGGCAAGGTAGGGTTTTAAGACCCTATTCAAGAAACCCACAATCATTACCGGTGCATAAGTCAACCAAGCAACTCTATTAATACTAATAATGCACACTCTTAATCCGAAAAGACACCTAGGGATATCACCTACCTTCATCCCCATCGTAGTTGACTAAATAGATCGACCATCCTTACCCACAATATTACAACCTTACGGCTTCTACACTCATTAGAAACATGACATGCAAGTAGCCCAAACTACCCTAAGACCCTCAACACAACAAGCTTAGTCGTCACCCCACAAGAATACTTATAATATGCATGTACATACTCTCAAAGAGGCAATAGTCATTTTCCAAATCATTCCAATACATAATTGGGCTTAAAAGCCAAACACCATTCATAATAATTCACACTTAGGCTCAAATGCCAAAATCATAATTTCATAGTCATAATACTCATGCATAGGAATGATCCATTTATATACGAAATGGTGCAAGCACCCAAAATGCTTAAAGAGACAAAATCAAAGACATATATGTGATCACAATATTATCATAACCAACATTTTATCAAAATCATAACATAAAATGAAATTGGGCTTACCCATAACATAACTTTCCAAAATAATCCCTGTACATGAATGCGTATACTATGAACAATGAGGAAATGACATGGGTAATTAAGACTCCATTTAAAATCAAAATATATAGTATGAAGTTGAAGTGAAAGCATAATTAATTCCATATTTAAATCCATAGTGTAATCTCTCATGCATAAATGGTTCCAAAAGGGGAACATGCATACTTATAACTTAATAAACCCAAGGTAAATCCTCATATAATAGTTTAAATCACATTAAAATCATTAAATAAACACTACCCATGCATCAATAGAATTTTAGGAATCATAATATTCAAATCCCAAATTAAAATATGTAAATCCATGTAGGTTTTCTTGAAAATAAAAATTTTGAGTCTCCTTGGTTGGAAGGGATCAAGGATCAATCTACATACACATGAATCCAACTAGCACCAAGGAATAACACAAGAAATAGCAACCCTCGGACCTATCAAATCACCCTACTCACAACCTCCGGCAATAACCCACTAAACCCAAGAGGCTCCTAATATCCGGTGAAGTCAAAGGTCTAGGCTAATCTCTAATCACCTTCATCTTTCTAAGGTACACCTTAATACCATCACTCGGCACCACACAACCTAGAAGGCAACTTCATACCACCAAAATTCCCATCTCACCTACTAGCACCCAACCTTCTTCCTTAAACTTGTAGTATTAGTCTCAAATGATTCACATACACTACCTCATTAGGGAATGGACCACATTATCATCACCAAAACCACCATAAACCTATTAGAGTAGGGACTAAAGATCTTACTCATGAGACTTATAGGATAAACGACATACTGGTCAAACCAAAAGACACTACCCTAAATTCAAAATATCGAAAAAGGGCATTCAAGGCCTCATCTACCACCACCAACAATTCTATAAACAAAACAACTTAGGTTTAACACCTCCAATTCTTACAAGATAATAAATGCAACCCCTTAGAGACTAATATTACCTTAAGACATGAAATGGATTTACCTCCCTTGCTATCGCTTAACAACCTCCCTCTCAAAGACGGGCCCATTAGGGATTTGGGATCTAACTTTATGGGTCCTACCATCCAAGAAGACACAACATGCATGCAACGATTCCATCCCTAGTATGACATCAAAATCCACTACGTCAACTCCAACAAACCACAAAGCAAGACCTAATGCAATACAAACCCGGATCAACACCTATGAACTTTCCTAGCAACAATATACTCAATCAAGACATAAACACCAAAGGTTCACATCACAACCCAGGGCACATAAGAAGCCCCACCATCAACTAAAAGAAGAGAAAAGAAATAGTGAAACTCGGATCCATCAAAATCAAAATCTTCTACTTAGCTTCCTCCACCTTCCTCTTTGAAGCGACACGATCAGCTAAAAGAGCAAAGAACATTCGTTAGAGGGGAAAGCCCTATCTCACTTCTAAAGAACAACGTAGACCATGAAGAAGGAAAACATTTCCTGAAACGTCTCATAGCCTCCCACTCATAGTTGTGGTGCACAACACAACCATGAATATGACTCTAATCGATGCGGTATGTTGGACTCCGAGTATCTAACAACCTAGTGCTCTGATACCATCTTTATCACGACCCAAGCCTAGGACCTAGACGTGACCGGAGAATAGGGAACCCGAAGGAACCCCAAATAAGCCTCATAGCACATTATTACATATCCTTGGTCATGGAATAATGAAATGACATTTGAAAAGTGAAAATAAGGAAAAAGGAGACTAAGGGAGAACTTGTCGCAACATAGAGTCAAGACATAATAGAATCAACTCATGGCATAAATACATAGCTTTGTCCAACAATACCTCCACTACATAGATAATGGCGGGGGCTAAGACATACAACTAGGCTCACCCTCATAGTCATAAGTAAATGATAAAGTAAAGAGAATCTTAATACATAGTGTGAGACAATAGTCCTTGTCTCCGGAATGGAGGACTCACCAAAAGTTAACTTAAACAATCCATCTAGCCACAAGAAGAATCAATAGGAGCTCCGGTCCCTACATGGTGATATCATGTAGGCAAGAGTATG
>JAABOM020019867.1:0-18528 GCA_011800125.2 Solanum clarkiae
CCTTAAAATTAGGTGGCGACTCCAAGTCAATTCGAATATCGAGGATTAGTTTTACTCAAATCAATTGAGTTTAAATTGATTCTCGATTTTCGAACTAATTTTCAATTTTATTTTAAATGAGTCGGTCATTTTTCGAGATAACAGTATTATATATGTATTTACATAAAACAAATCTTTTGGATTAAAGAACAATAAGAACATCATTTTCGTAATATTCAATCTAAAATTAAATATTGAATTTAAAATAATTAATAAATATGTAGATTACAATTTATAAAAACCGTATTACAGTTGCATTAAATTGTATTAAATATGAACAATATTTGTAATAAAGTTTTAATGAATTCGATTATTGTTGTTTTGACAAATATAATACATTTCTTATAATAAAAGTTAAGTTAAATAATATAAGAATATTGAAATTCATACATAATACTTATGATACATATTTTCTCAACTCTTTTCAATTATATATTCTCTACATACATTAAAATATGCTTATAATATATATAATATGTTGAATTCAAAATGTATTATAATTATGTTTTATTTTTCTCTTATTAAAGGTACTAAAATATATTACTATATTAAAAAATATATTCACCACATGTATTGAAATACGCATATAATATGTTCAATATATTGAATTCAAATGTATTATCAACATCATTTATATTTTTTGTATTAATAATGTCAAAAAATATTATACTCGAATTTTAACCATTCAAGAACTATCTAAATTAGTTTATATGTTAATATGTAAAAATTATGTTAAACTCATTATATATATTCTTATAATACAAATTTAACAAATAAAAGATTTTGTGATGGAAATTGGAGTCATTAAAAATTTATTAGGAGAAAAAAATTACAAAAATGATGGAGAGAGAAAAAGTTGCAAAAGATATAAATTTATTAGGAGAGAGAAAAAGTTAAATGAAAGACCGAGAATATTGTAGAAATTAATGGAAGAGAGAAAAAAAATTGATGGAAGATAGAGAAATGAATAGAAATTAATGAAGAGAAGAAATATTATATACTATTTTGCCTATTTCGATTTTTTTTGACTATTTTGGGTAAAAAAATTTAGCCATTTCGAGTAAAACTTAAATTTATGCTAAAATTCGTAATTATTTCAATATAATGAAATATTTAAGTAAATGACCCTTAATTCAAATTCTGTGCCCTTTACATGGCGGATACCACGGCCCACTACAGCTAACCAAAATAACCCAACAAAAACTACAAGTAAACCAATGTGTCGGCCCATTTTTTAAATTACAGTTTATTTGATGGCGACATTTTATCTACTAAAAAATCACACGAATAAACAAATATATATTAATTAATTAGCTAATATGATAATTTGAATTAATTACAGCTCGTGGCAAACATCTAGGTATAATCACAATTTGAATTCTGTACAATTGTTTCAATTTATATAAATGTTGCGCGCGATTGTACAAATATTGTGTGCAAATTAAATTATATGATAATATGCAGACACAGTGAATTGTATAGCAAATTATGTAAACATTTGACATGAATTGTATAACAAAATATACAAACGTTATACAAAGAACTGTAAATTGTATAGTGAATAACACAAACATATACAAATGTTATGCAAATTATATTTTTCCAAATGGTTATGACTTTTTGAATGATTGGGACAGACTAAAATACCATTTAATCAGAAATGATGCATTTTGAGTTTTGTTAACGTCTATTGAATTATTTAATTAATTTTTAAAATAATGAATTACTTGAAAAAATAAAGTAAAATTATGTGAAAGTGTCATTTAGGCGGGCCACACAAATATTTCTAGAAGCTAGTTTTCACTTGCCACATGAATATTTCAGCAAAACCTCCTCAGTCAGAATGGTGGCCAAAACAACTTACATAAGTTCAACCTTAGTTCTATTCCTTATTAGTCACAGAGCCACCAAGTTTTCCAGCAACAATAACTATAGTAGCCATATCAAGAAACATGTCGTGCTCAACAACACTAGAAACATTCTCTCTGCCTCTATGAGATAGTGGTAAGGTCTGCGTACATTCTACCCTTCCCAGACCCCACTTGTGAAATTCCACTGTGTATGTTGTTGTTGCATTTTTCAAATCACCGATATCTTTCTTGAAGTACAAATCAATAATGTAATTACCATTATGAGTAACATAAGACTCCGCACCTCCAGCTGCTGTTCTCGACGTCCCAACACATCCAGCTTCAATAAACAATATTTCAAGCCTCTTTAGTGTAAACTCCCAACAAAAGGGTACAATCTCAATAGGCATAGCAAGTCCACTACCACCTAAATGATTTACCAATTTTGATTCATCAACAATTACAATGAATTTCTTAGTAGCTGTCTCCACCATTTTTTCCCTCAACAATGACCCTCCTCCCCCTTTAACCAAATTCATTAGAGGGTCAATTTCATCAGCACCATCAACGGCTAAATCAAGAATTGGATGTACATTCAGATCTGATAAAGGGATACCAAGTGAAACAACTTGTTCATGTGTATGCAACCGCCATTGCTACAACACCACAAAGAAGTAAGGAAAATGAAGAAATCAAGATAAAGATTGAATCTCTAACGCAAAAAATTGTTAAACCATGTACTTAAGTTCCAAAATACTACCGTAACAATCTTTCTTACTCTTATTCCCATTAAAAATGAAGGAAATAAAAAGAAGAGCGAGCTTTCTTTGTGGGTTGAAGATGAAGGAAGAAACAAAACTAATAAGTAAAGCATCTAGCACCAAAAGATTATAATCATAAAGTTTCGAGATAATACTTTAACATACATACTTTCGCAAAGAATTTTTTTTAATACCACTTCATAATAATGATAAGACCACACATAAAGTGTAGAAGTTAGTAACCTTCATTAGCATCCTTTCTAAGTTGCTTACCAGAATGTTCATTGAATCCATTATATTGGGTCAAAGTTGCGAATCAGCAAATGGATATACTTTTGGGTTCACATTTTTTGTACAGAAAGGGAAATAAGCAACATTAATTGTGTATTAGAATAGAGAAATCAAGTAAGAAAACGAAGAATTTTGATGAAATCAAACAATAGTAAGAATTACAGAAGCAAAATTGTTAAAGAGACAACCATGACAGCCCAAAAAATTGTGTGGAGCATAGGTGGCAATTTCAATACATATAAGGTAAAAGAACTCATTTTATCCATATTTATTTTAATGGATCACTCATATTTTTCTAAATGTTAATATGAGTTGGTCTATTTTAAAAGCTTATATATAATTAAAATGGGTAAAATATGGGTACCCATATAGAGATCCCCCGCCTCATAATAAAAATTCTTAATTGCACAAAAAAAATTATTTTTGTGCATGAATTTTTTTTATTTTTCTTAAAAAAATTTGGAGGCAGGAATGGGGGTATAGGGATGAGGGTAGCGTGGAAATGTGGGGGTAGGGGGGTGGGGGTGGCGGAGGGAGTTGGCAAAAAAATTTAACATTTTTAATTTTTTATTGGGGTGGGCAAAAATACCGAAAAATCAAAAAATCGAACCAAACCAAACTAATTCAATTTTTTGATTCGATGTAGATGTTCTTTTTTAAAAAGTTCAGTTCTTCGATTCGGTATTCGATGTAGGGGTTCAAAATTTTGGTACATCGAAGAATCGAACTTTTATTAAAAGAATTTAAAAATTATAGATAATATTGATCAATAAATAAATTTTTACATATATATATGAAGAGCCTGGTAGGATTTTATGGACGAACAGGAAACCAGCGATTGTTTCCTGTGGGCTCGGCAAGAGCACCAGGTGGCCCGACGGCGTTGGCGGAGGCCAGATTTTATAGGCCAAGGAAGCCAAAAGTTGCGATTTCGGCAGTTTTCTTTCGATGTCAGCCCATGGATTCTGATGTTGCGTGGGGCTCTGGCGCAAGATTTCCAAAAAACATACTAGTGGGTCCACAACGAGCCCGGCAAGAGGCACAGGTGACCCAGCGGCGTTGGCGGAGGCCCGATAGGATTTTATGGTTCAAGGAAGCCGAAATAGGTGATTTCGTCAGTTTTCTGTAGGTGTTAGCCCAGGGATTCTGGTGCTGCATGAGGGTTCGGCATAAGATTCCCGAAAAACCATATGAGTGGGTTCGCAACGAGCCCGTTAAAAAGCCCAGGTGGCTCGGCGGTAATGGTTGAGGCCTAGTAAGATTTTATGGGCCAAGGAAGCCGAAATAGACGATTTCAGCAATTTTCTATGGGTGTTAGCCCATGGATTCTGCCGTTGCATGGGACTCCGACGCAAGATCCCCGAAAAATCATACAAGTGGGTTCGAAACGAGCCTGACAAGAGGCCCAGGTGGCCCGACGGCGTTGGTAGAGGCCTGGTAGGATTTTATGGGCCAAGCAAGCCGAAACAGGCAATTTCAGTAGTTTTCTATTGGTGTTAGCCCACGAATTCTGGCGCTGCATAGGAGTTCGGTGCATGATTCACGAAAAATCATATGAGTGGGTCCGCAACGAGCAGACAAGAGGCCCTTGCAAGAAACAAATCCAAGGAATCGACTCCACCATCGCACTCTAGTAAATCTTCTGAAAGGAGGACACGTAAGTTTGCATCAGCTACAACATCTTTGTGTCCTTTCAAAAGATTTACTATAGTTTGATGTTGGAGTCGATGACTTGGTTTTGTTTCTTGCAGGGGTCTCAGGTACATCATTAGTCATATCATTTTTGCTCACAACTATAGGCCTCGTTGTCCTGTTTCAACCAGCAAAATCAAGTTGTTTACATATACTGATAAAAAATGAAGCTTTGTACGCACATGAGTTTTGTCCATTGAAACATCAAAACGTGAGTCCAGTATAATTAAAAATAACCATGTCATTTTTCCAAGGCAATGGGCGTCCACAAATTCTTTCCACCCATTTCCAAGGAATAACATATCTCTAAAAACAGTCAATTCCACCTTCCAAGTTGAGCCACTTGGACAAGTGCTAAGGATTATTGCGATCTTAAATCTTTTGTAGTCCATGTAACGTGAATCTTGATGAGGAATGATGAAATTGCAGGTAATACCCCAAAAAAATTGGCAAAAGAATTGGTGAATAAAATAAACGAACCTTATGTAAGTCTGACAGGTCCAAGTGGCTCAACTTGGAAGGTGGAATTGACTACAGTTGAAGATATTACTTCAGAAATGGATGGAAAGAATTAGTGGGCGCCCATTTTCTAGACGAAAATGACTTGGTCATTTTTAAGTACACTAGAGACTCACGATTTAATGTTTCTATGAACAAAGCTCATGTGCAAAGGAAGCATCATTTTTTCTCCCTATACGTGAGCACCCTAATTTGTCGAGTGGAAATAGGACAGAGAAGCGTAGAGCAGTAAGGAATGATACGACTAATGATGTGTTTGAGACCCTTGCAAGAAACAAGTCCAAGGCATCGACTCCAATATCGTACTCTAGTAGATCTTACGAAAGGACACACAAATGTTGTAGCTGATGCAACCTGTCCTTTCCGAAGATTTACTAGAGTGCGATGTTTGAGTTGATGTCTTGGACTTGTTTCTTGCAATGGCCTCAAACACATTATTAGTCGTATCATTCCTTACTGCTCTATGCCTCTTTGTCCTATTTCCACTCGGCAAATGAGGGTGCTCACGTATAGTGAGAAAAAATGATGCTTCCTTTGCACATGAGCTTTGTTCATAGAAACATCAAATCGTGAGTCTCCAGTATACTTAAAAATAACCAAGTCATTTTCCTCTAGACAATGGGCGCCCACTAATTCTTTCCATCCATTTCTGAAGTATAACATATCTTCAACTGCAGTCAATCCCACCTTCCAAGTTGAGCCACTTGGACAAGTGCTAAAGATTATTGCGATCTTAAATCTCTTGTTGTCCATGCAACGTGAATCTTAATGAGAAATGATAAAATTGCAGGTAATACCCAAAAAAATTGGTGAATAAAATAAACGAACCTTATGTAAGTCTTACAGGTCCAAAAGATTATTGCGATCTTAATTCTCTTGTTTTCCATGTAACATGAATCTTAATGAGGAATGATGAAATTGCAGGTGATACCCCAAAAGATTGCTGAAAAATTGAGGAATAAAATAGATGAAGCTTATGTAAGTCTGACAGGTCCAAGTGGCGCAACTTGGAAGGTGGAATTGACAGCAATTGGAGATACGTTATTCCTCAAAAATGGGTGGAAAGAATTCGTGGACGCCCATTGTCTAGAGGAAAATGACTTGGTCATTTTTAAGTATGCTGGAAATTCACAATTTGATGTTTCTATGAACAAAGCTCATGTGCAAAGGAAGCATCATTTTTTCTCACTATATGTGAGCATCCTAATTTGTCGAGTGGAAATAGGATAGAGAGGCGTAGAGCAGTAAGGAATGATACGACTAATGATGTGTTTGAGACTCTTGCAAGAAACAAGTCCAAGGCATCGACTCCAATATTGACTTGTTTCTTGCAAAGGCCTCAGACACGTCATTGTCGTATCATTCCTTACTGCTCTATGCCTCACTATCCTGTTTACAATCGCAGATCAGGGTGCTTACGTATAGTGAGAAAAAATGATGTTTCTTTTGCACACGAGCTTTGTCCATCGAAACATTAAATCGTGAGTCTCCAGTGTACTTAAAAATAACCTAGTAATTTTTTTTCTCTAGACAATGGGTGCCCACTAATTCTTTCCACCTATTTCTGAGAAATAATATATCTTCAACTGCAGTCAATTCGACCTTCCAAGTTGAGCCACTTGGACCTGTCAGACTTACACAAGTTTCGTCTATTTTATTCCTTAATTTTTTGGCAATTTTCTGGGGTATTGCCTGCAATTTCATCATGCCTCATCAAGATTCACGTTACATGGACAACAAGAGATTTAAGATCGCAAAATCTTATGTCTAGCACTTGTCCAAGTGGTTCAATTTGGAAGGTGGAATTGACTGCAGTTAGAGATATGTTATTCCTCAGAAATGGGTGGAAAAAATACTTGGTCGCCCATTGCCTAGGGAAAATGACCTGATTATTTTTAAATATACTGGGGCTTACGTTTTGATGTTTCAATGGACAAAACTCATGTGCAAACAAAGCTTCATTTTTTATCAGTATATGTAAACAACTTGATTTTGCCGGTAGAAATAGGACAACGAGGCCTATAGTTGCAAGCAATGATATCACTAATGATGTGCCTCAGGCCCTGCAAGAAACAAGTAAAAGTCGTCGTCTCTAACATCACACTAATAAATATTTTGAAAGGACATAAAGATGTTGTAGCTAATGCAAACTTACGTGTCCTTTCAGAAGATCTACTATGAGTGCAATATTGGAGTCGATACCTTGGACTTGTTTCTTGCAAAGGTCTCAAACACATCATTAGTCGTATCATTCCTTACTGCTCTACGCCTCTCTGTCCTATTTCCACTCGACAAATTAGGGTGCTCACGTATAGTGAGAAAAAATGACGCTTCCTTTGCACATGAGCTTTGTTCATAGAAACATCAAATCGTGAGTCTCCAGCGTACTTAAAAATAACCAAGTCATTTTCCTCTAGACAATGGGCCCCACTTTTTCTTTCCATCCATTTCTGAAGTATAACATATCTTCAACTGCAGTCAATTCCACCTTCCAAGTTGAGCCACTTGGACCTGTCAGACTTACATAAGGTTCGTTTATTTTATTCACCAATTCTTTTGCCAATTACCTGCAATTTTATCATTTCTCATTAAGATTCACGTTACATGGACAACAAGAGATTTAAGATCGCAATAATCTTTAGCATTTGTCCAAGTGGCTCAACTTGGAAGGTGGAATTGACTGCAATTAAAGCTATGTTATTCCTCAGAAATGGGTTGAAAGAATTCGTGGACGCCCATTATCTAGGGAAAATGACATGGTTATTTTTAAGTAGACCGAGGACTCACGATTTGATGTTCGATGGACAAAACTCATGTGCAAACAAAGCTTCATTTTTTATCAATATATGTAAACAACCTGATTTTTCTGGTGAAAACAGGACAAGAAGGCCTATAGTTGTAAGTAATGGTATGACTAATGATGTGACTGAGCCCCCTACAAGAAACAATCCCAAGGCATCTACTCCTACATCACACTCTAGCAAATCTTTTGAAAGGACACACAAATGTTGTAGCTGATACAAACTGCCCTTTCCGAAGATTTACAAGTGTGCAATGATACGATTAATGATGTGTTTGAGGCCCTTGCAAGAAAAGATCCAAGGCATCTCCAACATTGCACTCTAATAAATCTTCTGAAAGAGAGACATGTATGTTTGCATCAACTACAACATCTTTGTGTCCTTTCAAAAAATTTACTAGAGTGTAATGTTGGAGGCGATTACTCATACTTGTTTCTTGCAGGGCCTCAGGCACATCATTAGTCGTATCATTGCTTACAATATAGGCCTCACTGTCCTATTTCCACCAGCAAAATCAAGTTGTTTACATATACTGATAAAAAATGAAAATTTGTTTGCACATAAGCTTTGTCTATCGAGCATCGAAACATTAAATCATGAGTCTCCAGTATACTTAAAAATAACCATGTCATTTTTCGTAGGCAATGGGCATCCACGAATTCCTCCCACCCATTTATGAGAAATAGCATATCTCTAAGTACAGTGAATTCCACCTTCCAAGTTGAGTCACTTCGACAAATGCTAGACTTTAGATTTTTGTAATCTTAAGTCTCTTGTTTTCCATGTAACGTGAATCTTAATGAGGAATGATGAAATTGCAAGTAATACCCCAAAAAATTGCCAAAAATTGGGGAACAAAATAGATGAAACTTAAGTAAGTCTAACAGGTCCAAGTGGCTCAACTTGGAAGGTGAAATTGACTGCAGTTGGAGATATGTTATTCATCAGAAATGGGTGGAAAGAATTAGTGGGCGCCCATTGTCTAGAGTAAAATGACTTGGTTATTTTTAAGTACATTGGAGACTCACAATTTGATGTTTTTATGGAAGAAGCTCATATGCAAAAGAAGCATCATTTTTTTCCCACTATACGTGAGTACCCTGATTTGCCGAGAGGAAACCACACAAGGAGGCGTAAAGTAGTAAGGAATGATATGACTAATGGTGTGTCTGAGACCCTTGCAAGAAACAAGTCCAGATCGACTTCAATATCGCACTCTAATAAATCTTCTGAAAGGATACATAAGTTTGCATCAGCTACAACATCTCTGTGTCCTTTCAAAAGATACACTAGAGTATGATGTTGGAGATGATGCCTTGAGTATCATTGCTTACAACTGTAGGCCTCTTTGTCGTGTTTCCACTAGCAAAATTAGGTTGTTTACATATACTGATAAAAAATAAAACTTTGTTTGCACATGAGTTTTGTCCATCGAACATCGAAACATCAAATCGTGCGTCCACTGTATACTTAAAAATAACCATGTCATTTTCCCAAGACAATGGGCATCTACGACTTCTTTCCACCCATTTTTGAGGAATAACATATCTCTAACTACAGTCAATTCCACCTTCGAAGCTGAGCCACTTGGACAAGTTCTAGACTTATGATTTTTGCGATCTTAAGTCTCTTATTGCCCATGTAATGTGAATCTTAATGACGAATGATGAAATTGTAGGTAATACCCCATAAAATAGCCAAAAATTTGAGGAATAAAATAGACGAAACTTATGTAAGTCTGACAGGTCCAAGTGACTTAACTTGAAAAGTGGAATTGACGGTAGTTGGAGATATGTTATTCTAAAAAATGGATGGAAAGAATTAGTGGGCGTTCATTGTCTAGAGGACAATGATTTGGTTATTTTTAAGTACATTGGAGACTCATGATTTGATGTTTCGATGGACAAAGCTCATGTGCAAAAGAAGAATCATTTTTTGAACACCCGGATTTGCCGAATAGAAACAGGATAGAGAGGCGTAGAGAATTAAGGAATTATACGACTAATGGTGTGTCTGAGGCCCTTGCAAGAAACAAGTCCAAGGCATCGACTCCAACATTGCACTCCAGTAAATCTTCTGAAAGGACACATAAGTTTGAATCAGTACAACATCGATGTATCCTTTCAAAAGATTTACTAGAATGTGATGTCGGAGTCGATGCCTTGGACTTGTTTCTTGGAGGGGCCTCAGCCACATCATTAGTCGTATCATTGCTTACAACTATATGCCTTTTTCTCCCGTTTCCACCAGCAAAATCAGGTTGTTTACATATACTGATAAAAAATGAAGCTTTGTTTGCACATGAGTTTTGTCCATCGAACATCGAAATATCAAATCATGAGTCTCCAGTATACTTAAAAATAATCATGTCATTTTTCCTAAACAATTGGCGTCCATGAATTCTTTCCACCAATTTCTGAGGAATAACATATCTATAACTACAGTCACCTTCCAAGTTGAGCCACTTGGACAAATGCTAAACTTAAGATTTTTGCAATCTTAAGTCTCTTGTTGTCTATGTAACGTGAATCTTAATGAGGAATTATGAAATTGTAGGTAATACCCCACAAAATAGCCAAAAAATTGATCACCCAAATGCACTTGGTATCACCCAAGGGCTTCTTGATCGTGCAATTGGCTTGAGCTCGCCAGTGCTCGTTGATCACGCAATTGGTTGGTTGCTCGCCCGATGGGTGTTGGCTTGATCTTCCCATCGCCAAAGTAAGGCTCAAGTTCGTTTAATTGCCTTCAAGCTCACTTTAGTGATGTTGCCCATTGCCAACTTGGCTTGAGCTCACCAATGTGTTGCCCTTGCTCGCGGATGTAAGTAGTGAAAAGATGTGATTTGGGCTCCTCTAAGATCCAAGATATCATCCATATATGGAATCCTTTCCTCTTTTGCTCTATAAGGTCCATCCAAGCTGCTCTCTATACCCATTTAAGAAGCTGTGTTTGCCATGCTTGTATCTAATTGGGCCAATTTAGATAAGCATTGCAAACCTTGGCTAAATATTTAATGTAAGTTTATAAGAAATACTAGAGTGTGATTATCTCATAAGCGATGATGTCTCAGATTCAAATTTATATGAAGCTAAGATAACAGGTGATTTTTTATCTAAGATAGTTTTACCATATCTGTAGGAGGGTTGATTTCTCATATGATAAATCTACTAATTAATCTTATGGCAAGTAATGATTGTATTTAATCACCAATAGCAAACATTACAATTTAAGCAACCACCACAATATTCTTGGTAAAGCACTAACAAGTTCCTATTGCTCAGAACTTGTAAGTAAAGCATTTCCAATACTAGGATGAGCTTTAACAATAGTTATGTAGGCTATTTCTTTAGCCATATTTTCCATTTTTCTACTCTTCATTGCAAAGACTTTGTTGTTCCTCTCAATCCTAAAACCATATACACATTCTGTCAATATAGTTTTAAAAATTTGAGCCACTTGGGACCTCCTTTTCCCATGTTGCACACTCCATCATAGAAATTGAGCCCAATCCAAAGGAGAGAAGGCTTGTTGTTGGATCCATATAAGCATTTTGTTCGACAAGCATATGGAGAATGGATACTGCACAAACAAATGCTTGACAGATACATCCCCACTTTGACAAAGCACACATACTTTAGATACAGCTATACTCTTTAGTCAATCTATCTTTTATTGCTAGCTTCTTGTGAAACATGATCCACGTAATAAAGTAAGCTTTGGTCCCCTAGCTTAATCAAGTATATTTTCCTGATCAAGCTACCCCTCTTGCTTTGGTGTATTTGACAACATTTTTAGCACACATGATCTTTCTAGTCATCGAGCTAGCTTGACTGTAGAAAAGTCATGTATTCTGGTCTTATATATAAAAACTATGTATTCGCTTGATCCATAATTTGTCAATCTTATTTGCTAAGTCCCAACACATTTTGGTCACTATTGCTTTGTCTCACAATTGTATATTAGTCACTACTACTTTGTTCTACAATTACATATTAGTCAATCCTATGCCCACCAAATCACAAATAGCTTTGACGTAAACTATCGATCAATTTTTTCAAATGAGGAAGAGATATGTAAGAGGGAGACAAATCAGATGGGGCCGAATGACATATCAATGAATGAGATGATGAACTTGGTAACGAAGGATAATTAGGAAACCCATTAATTATTTACAAAAAAAAATCTACAAACCAATTAGATTCCGAGCAAGAGTTCAGGTTAATCCAAAGGGAAGGTGTATTAACACCTTCAGAATCCACAACTGTAGGTCTTGACTAAACTCATTTTTTTCAAATGAGGAAGAGATATGTAAGAGGGAGACAAATCAGATGAGTCCGAATGACATATCAATGAGTGAGATGATGAACTTGGCAATGAAGGAACTGACGAGATTGATGAACGAGTTGGCCAGGCAACAACAGTTATTGAATGATCAGCACCAAAAGGTTGGGAAGAAAAAGTACAAGGAGCGATAACTAGCAAAAATGGCATAACGGTAGAGGAAGAGGTCGGTGCTCGAAGTGGAGTATAAAATGAACTAGCAAAGGGAAACTGTAACTCGTCAAAAACCACATGACGATACATATGCATTTGGCCACTACGAATATGTAAACATTAATAGCCCTTATGATTTCCACTATACCCCAAGAAGATATATTTGAGGGAGCGAAAGGCTAGCTTGTGAGAGTTATAAGGACGAAGGAATGGAAACATGCGCAACCAAAAACTTTCATGAAATGATAATTAGGAATCTTTTTGAACAACTTCACATTAGGTGAAACATTATTGAGTGAGGACGATGGGATACGATTTATTGTGTAAACCTCTATAGTAAAAGCATGATCCCAAAAAGTGAGAGGAAGAAAGGCATGTGCAAGAAGTGTTAAACCCATTTCAACAACATGACGAATGTTTTCTTTCTGCAGTACCATTTTGTTCAAGGGTATGAGGACAAGATAATTGATGAACAATCCCCTCGTGAGTAAGAAAGGTGGATAATTTCCTATATTCTCCACCCCAATTATATTGTACCACTTTAACATGACGATCAAAGAATTTCTAGACTTGAATTTTAAAGCGTAAAAAAATTGTGTAAACTCAATTTTTGGAAGTCATAGGAAATAACCATGTAAATTTACTAAAATCGTCAATGAAAGAAACATAATAATGAAATTTATTACTAGCCAAATGCAGAGCAGAAACCCATACATCAGTATGGATCAATTCAAGAGGATAAATAGCACTGGAGCTATAAATAGAAAATGGCAATTTATGACTCTTGCCATATTGGCAAGATGAACAAACAGCAGACTGAGAATTTGATACGACTAGTAAATTAAGACTCCTACTAATATTATTTCGTAGAGACGAGTGACATAAACGATTATGCCATAAATCAAAAGATGACTAGGACACATGGAAAGTTTGTGATTGATTTGAGGGAGTTGGCTGACTACGTGCAAGAAGGCAATAAAGGCCATGCTCAAGAGTCCCGCACAGTAGTACTTTCCCCATTGCTTGATCCTTCACAAGACAAACACGAGGGTGAAACTCAAATATAACATCATTATCTGAAGTAAATTTTGCCACGCTAAGCAAATTTTTAGTAATTTCGGGAACCAAAAATATATTAGATTAGATGTAAAGGTCGACAAATTATAGATAAGGTAGAATGACCAACATGAAAAATTGTCAAACTTGTGCCATTACCAACATGAATTTAATCGCTTCTCAGATACTCTACTCGGACCGCCATGTTCTGCATATCATTAGCTAAAGGTCGACGAATTATAGATAAGGTAGAATGAACGACATGGGAAATTCAAACTTGTACCATTACCAACATGAATTAATCGCTTCCCAGGTACTCTCCTCGAACCGCCATGTTCTACGTATCATTAGTTAAATGATGAGTAGCTCTAGAATTCGAGTACCAATTCAAATCTCCAACCATGGAAGGTTGTGCAATGAGAGCAGTCATGTGCGACTAGGATGGAGCTTGGTAGGTATGGTTGAAACATGGTAAAAATTTAGGGTCAAGTGTCCAAACTTATTGCAAACTTGACATTGATTTTGGTTGGACGAGTTAGTCTTGCGACCCCGACCTCGTCCTTGTCTGCCACCATAGACCTGACTGTTATTGAAACTAGTAGGCTTGCTATTATCATGCTTCGGATTGTTGGATTGCTTGGCAGACAAGTTGGCTTGACCTAATCCTTGTTCCAAATGATACTCATGACTTAGAAGCAAGCCATGAAGATTAGATAATGAAAATCAATTCTGTCCTAGCAGTGACCGAGACAACCACAACATCATACTCTTGTCCAAGTCCTCCAAGAATACATATGACAAGATCATCATTAGTGACAGGGTGTGCTGCAACTGCAAGATTATCGGCACATGTTTTCATTTTCTAAAGGTATTCGATCATCGGTGAATTGTCTTTCTTTGTGGTTTGTAATTGCAGCCTTAGTTGCATTATCCTAGCCTTGGATTGCGATGCAAACAATGTCGCAAGAGACTGCCAAACCACCTGAGATGTTGTATAGTTGACTATTTGGGCTAAAATCCCTCCATTGAGGGTGGAGAGAATCCAACTCAATAAAAGTTGATCTTGTTTAATCCAAAATTGTACGTTGGGATTGATATCCGCGCCACTAGAGGTTGCTTCAGAAGAGCTATTTGGAATTAATTACCTTTGAAAGGCATGTGTGTACCATCAACATATCCCTCAAGTTCGTGACTGTGACCCCTAACAACCGAAGAATTTGTCACTTTCACACTATAATTATGATTATCCAATTTAAGAGGATGAAACTATTGACGTTGGTTGTGGATGATGAAGAACTCTGGGAAGAAGTTTTCGAGGTGATACTGGTAATTGAGGGAAGTGCCATTGTAAGACGTGACTCGTAAGTCTTTACAAGGCCCTAATACCATGAAGAGATTTTATAAATAGAATAAATTTCGATTGTATTTCATAGAGGAGTTATTCCTTAACAAATAAGGACGCTACACAACGGAGTAGTTGAATGCAAACTCTCTAGGAGATAAGTTATAAATATGAATTTTAATATAATAAAACTAATACAACTCTGTTATGATGTCCTAACATACAAGAATAAAGCATTTACAGCACCTTAAACTAAAAACTAATGAAGACAAATTACTACAATCATAATAACTGTAAACACATCTAAGGATGAAATATAAATATAAAAAACAATAATAATAAAAGAAATAAAAGAGGGAAAAATCGAAGTTACCTTGGGGTTTCATCGATTGTTCTTGATTTAGTCTATCGTTTCCACCAACTCCATCGGAAAACCAATTGACTGATCTCTCCTCCCCAATTGTCCCAACGAAAGCTCCATGAAGGCGAGTATCGGACATTGCTCTGCAAAGTTTCACTGGTTGATCCGGCTCCATCTCTAGCAGCAACACAACAAGCTGAACCCATGCTAGCTAAGAGTCACATCAGCAAGTTCACTCCACAATAAAATTTTGAGATCTAAATTTTGCTAGACTGACCAGTGAACGGCGGTCGTCGAGCACGGCGGAGTGGACAAGAGCTAAGGGGGATTTTTGTTGGTCGTTTCAGGTGAAATGGTGGCTGACCAGGTGGTTTTCTGGTTCATCGCGAGCTCCGATGATGGTTTTTGGGTGCTAGTTTGGTGGATCAAATGAAGAAGAGAGGGGTTGTCCAGACTGTTTGATCGGAGTTCGGATTCCCGGCTGGTTTCAGGTGGTGTTTGGAGGGTTTCTGGTTGTTGTGGGTGATCGGAAAAGTGGGAAGGGCTTTGGCGGTGGACTTGAGCTGCTATTTGATATGTTGTCGTGGGTTTGGATAGCATGGTCTGGGTGGAGAAGATGGTGCTCACTGGGAAATGGAGTTGTCTGGATCTCTTGTCCACGTGACGGAGAAGACAACGAGTGGGGGTTTTTGGATTTATTTATTCGCCGGAAATTGCAAAAGAAAACAGCGAGGCTGGCTTAGGCGGTAGCTCTCCGGCGGCGGCTGGAGAGAAATAGAAGAAAGGGAGATGAGTTCTAAGGCGGTGGTTCTCCTGCGGCTGCTTGAGAGAAACAGAAGAAAGGGAGATCAGTTCTAAAATTATATTAGTATGATTAATGAAAAACCCTAATGGGCCCAAAATTATGGGTCAAATAAATACTTACATATAAATTTATTTGAAAAATCTACAAAAATATCAAATTTTTGTTTATGTATATTTTTTTAATTACAAAAATACTAATATTGAAAATCAGTTTTAACAGAAAAAGAAATTATTTGATTGAATGATTAAACCACATGAATGACCTTTAATTGAATGAATGCTCCTCGTCTGCCGCATCCACACCATTTTCCTATATTTGCACCTTCATTTTTTAAATTTTGTTCAAGAAAAATCAGTTGGAAAAGTTAGTTTTTAACATTATACATTCTTTTATTCCAACTCATCCCCATCTGTCACCCTTCTATGTCAACCTTTTCCAGTCTAGAAGAAAAATATTCATTGAAGAAAATGATTTTTCAAAGTTTTAAGCTACAATTCATCAAGTTTTTTCAGGTTAGTGTAACATTTGTATATTCTTTTTAAATAAAAATTTTCGGTTGTTTGAATGATTTCAAATCTCCAATTTTTATTTTCAAACTTTTCTCCATATATATGTAGTTTCTTCCATAAGTGAAAAGGAACAATAAATATGAAAATTACACCTAAAAGCCCAAGATTTCAAAGTAAAGCTAGTAGTCCTCATTGTTGTTCTAGACCATCTTTTGAGCTAAATGTATGCACTCCTTCACCACAAAAAAATGATGACGGTTTGGTTGTTAATTAGTCAAGAGAAGGATCCTCGGAAAGCAAGACCAAAGAGCCCATGGATGAGAGCAATTTATCACATGATAGTAATTTTGAGGACAAAATGTCACTATCAAAGAGACAGAAGATGAACAAAGGTGTCCATCTATTCTGTATACCATGTTTGGATTATGATGAGCATGTTGGCCATGAGGATAATTAATAAGTTAGTATATCAGTTGGTTGTTGCCCCTTAAAAGCTAAAGGTATTGTTGATGATATTTTATCAGTGTAATAACTTTGTATGTTATATTGGAAACTCATTAATTTATCTTACTATTTATGCATTTATAAAATTTTGATAAAAATGCTGGTTGGATATTATATGTTAATTTCATTAAACTTATTATTGTTGATATTCAATAGTGTAGTTAATTGTATATTATATGGTAATCGCATGTTAATTATTATGTAATATATACGATTACCTCATTAGGTGGTCATATTGTTAATGCATATAATCGTTTATGGAAAAATTATTTGTTTGTTACTTGTGAGTCCCCTTATTGGTGCATAATTTGGTTATAAGGCTAACGAATTCTTGCTTCAAAAGTTGGTGGCTGGTATATCATCCAACTCCACTACTTTTTTTAAGTAAGACCTTTACATGGTAATTAAGTGCATATCAATATATACACCATCTATTTAACTGTTGTCCAGGATTGAAAATCATTTATGATTAACATCATGCAAATATACCTTCACAACTACTATCATAAAAAATACAAATATATAAATAATGTTCCAACAAATTACATACAATTTTTAATTATCACAAATCTTTGATATTGGCAACAACGTTAAAAAAATTCAACAATAATTTTTTACTATTTACATACGTATTACGTCCCATTTTCCATCATATTTTACCAGCATCAACACGTATTATCATTATTCATGGAATTTATAGGGATAAATACCTTCATTATCCATGGAATTTATCTTGATAAATACTTTCTTTTATATTCTCTAGCTGCTTGGTATTATTTTTCTTAGCAGCACTATTAATGTGTGAAAGAAGAGAGAAAGTCTTTACTTATAGGGTATTCTTACCACGTGTGAGCAATGTTTATATCCACACTGATTGTCACCAACAAATAACTCTCCAATGTGCTATCAAATCAAGTAAATTTATTTGATTGGTTTAGGTCAGAGAAATGTCTTTTTTTTATTATAAAAAAATTAAAAATCAAAGGAAGTACATGCTCCTATCAAAGAAGAATAGTTGACTTGGTCCATTTTATTAGCAATATGGATAACATGTACAATTAATAAGATATTTTAAAATTTCTTTATATATTTCATTTTTCAACTCATATCACATTAATATGTATATCATAATTAATTAACGTCACTTACTATAAACAAATTTATTCTGGTGTCCACAATGACCCAGACGGATTAGTACTATTTTTATTTATTTTTTACTTCCCAACATCAATCACATTAGTATTTATTAGTATGAACCACCTTCTCTTACTTAGTTTATAATAAAAATTGTTATATACATGTAATTAACAAAATGTTGATATGGGTCCTGTAATTTCATAGAATATTTTGTATAGTTTTATTTTTCTCCCAATTTATTTATATAAAAAATAAATTATTAAACTGTGTTAAAAATACTGAGATAAATATAATCAATGATATATAAAAGATATAATTTAAATACAAAAAAATAATTTAATAAAACTAAACAATATTCTAGATT